>VDFB02005156.1:206567-243414 GCA_007258455.2 Sequoia sempervirens
GATAATGACAAGATCCACCCAGGAGGAAGTCAAATACCCTCAGGAAAATCCGAAAAACAATGATATCTTACTTTGCGCAAAAAGTAACATGAAGCTTGAAGATGAGAACACCTTGGAAACAAGTCATTAGGTTGTAGAAAATGACCAAGAGCATCTTCCAAACCTAGATTTCATCATGTCCTTCTATTGGAATCAAACCCCAATGATTCAATGGAACTTGATCAAATCTAAAAAATATGCTTGAAAACTTGTAAATTCAAATGTATTTTGATAAAATGCAATTGTCGCAATAAGCTTCTTATTATCATTTTTTCAAAGTGTGAAATGACTAGGTATTTATAGGGTGTTAATATAATTTCCTGAAAATTAAATCTCGATAGTCGACATTTGACATTTGACATTTGAAATTCAAATAATAAATTGTTGTCCTCGACATATTAAAAATTGGAGGCAAAATACGTGGACAAAGTCGCCTAGGGTGACTATGACCTAGCCCTATTTTGCAAAGTGTAAAGTGTTAGAAGCAAAATATTAAATGTTTACCTTGATTTGTACATGTGATTTCTTGATAAATATCCAAATGGGCCATAGAATGCATAATTTTGTAAATTAGGGAACCATTAGGGAATGCTTAAATGCATTAATGAAAGAGCCATTCAAGTAGGTTCCAAACAAAGTGTGAAATTGTACTTTCTCCTAAAAGGGAGTATAATTTCCGACGCTACATATTCACCATTTTTTTCTTATCAAAATTCCTTGGAGTTTGAACTTCCATTTTCCTTGTGGTAGACATATATCTAGATTCAAAGTGGCTATGCTTTATGCATCGTTTTATTTTATATTTGTATATAATTCAACTTAGGGATCCATGTACTCAACCCTATTCATTTAAAACTATTAGATGACAAGCGATCAACACATCTCATTGTTAAACATACTAATGCACTTCATGTATAGATCATGTACTTGATCCTTATCCAAGTTATTATCCTCATCAGCACAAAAAATAGTATCATGAGACACTTCATGTGAAGAATTGAGTTCTTTGAGTTTCCTCTTTATTTCAAACTCATTCAAGTAGTCTATTGTGTCATACTTGATGTCAAATTAGACTTGTGACATATTGTCTCCTCTTAAATCATGACAAAAATATATTTTGGTGACCTCATTGGATCACATTCTACACAAGAATGGCACCAAATTTTGCACTTAAGGAATACACTCTCATCCATTTCCACATGATTATCATCCTCACACTCTTCATGGGAAAACTATTCAAACTAAAAATATTGACTGCACTACTCTTTGTATGTACAATGTTATCATCTAATACAATAACATCTACATCATCGTCATGAAAACAAACATTAGTAGCTTCAATGCTAAAATTAGGAACAAAGGATAGTAGGACACCATGAAATAAACTAAGTTCTTGTTCATCATTTACATCATATGCATGCACACATTAAATACAATTAGCATCAAGATTTAATACAATTGATTGTTCACTTGTGCATACATCTTTCTCTTTGTCCATACCAAGGGCTGAACTATTTGTGCTTCATCATTCAACATTTCTCCTTTTAGTACTTCATGTTCACGAGTTTTTGATCTCTTTTTTCTTGACTACCCACTTTTGCACTAGACTAATTTTTCTCTTTGTCACCCTCACAAAATGATTGTAGTCTAATCTTATGTTAGTTATGATTTCTCATTACTACCTATAGAAATTATGTTTGATCTAATAGCAATGTCATTATTTTATGCAAGCACATGTTCAAATTTTAACTAATATTAATTTCTTACTTGCACTACTGCTACATTCACATGGGTTGGCATACCTTAGTATGGTGGATTGGATTGTTTAGGTAACTAAATGAGCTCCCTAGGATGTTGCATGTTGTTATCTTAAAGTTCTAGATTAGCTGCATCATAATCACAAAACTCATTTTCTTCATCCACGGAGTCATATCTTGATGTAAAGGAGTAATCATCTTCTTCTTCCTAGTACAAAAAAATCATCTTCATAGTGAAGATCTTCCTCTCTACTCATTGATAGGGTATTTGGATTCTCAAGGGTGGAAAGTTGAGCTTCTTGTAACCTATGATTTATAAGAAGCTGGTGTTGTTGTTCAAGGCGATACATCACCTTCTCTTTGTATTCAACTTCTTTGCGTTGAACCTTGGGAAGAGAAGGATACTAGTTAGTACCATAGGTTTCTTTGTTTAGATAGCTTATGCTGAATTTTATGCAATGTATTTATCCTTTTTCATCCTACCAAGAATTATAACATCTCTTTTTATTTGATCCCATTGCATTTCAATAATTATCATTTTTTTATTCTCCTCACTAAGTTGATTTATCAATTCATCTAGTTTATCATCACAACTATCTGACATGCTAGGAGAAGCGAGCTGTTGATAAGCATCATGTTTTTTATCTCTATCATCTCCACTAATAGTTGTATCCTTCACTTGTATATAAGCTCCCTTATCATTATAATATTCTTCATAATCATCATAAGGGAACCCATCCTTTCTATTTTCTAACAATAAATTGATGTGCTCAAATTTTACCCATTGAGTTTCTAATAGCTCAAGGTGTTCCCTATATTTTTCAAAATCCCCGAAAAATGGTACCAAAATGTTAGGTCCCAAAATTGCTCTCCCAAATTTGAGACATTTTCTCCACCTTCAAGGCCAAAGGTTTATCTTCAAGAAGGTAAATAGAGCATCGTGAACAAACTCAAGATGGTTAAAGACTAACTCTAAGAGTAAGCAATCTCTCCTACTCTTTCGACTTAAATTAAATGTGGGAAGGTATTTCTAGAGGTCTTCTTAATACATTTTTACATCAATTAAATATAACAGTGAATATTATAATAAACAACAATATCCCACTGTACATATGACCTCAAATTCTACCACTAGGTCATATATAATTGATTGCAAATGACCTATATACAAATGATAATACATATTATAAATGCACCTACAAATATCATTAGTTCTAATTGCTTAGACAATTTTCATATTTCATCTCTTACACAATGACAAGGTTCATACAGACATATTTAGGTTCTCTCATCATATATAGTTTTGGTTCACTTAGAATGTTTCCTTGGTTTATAATAATAAACCCCAAACAACATGGAAAACCTAATCTAAACCTACAAATAACAAGAAAATAAATGTTATTTAAATTAAAATGTTTGATTTTAAACCAATAAGGACCAATGCTTCATTCATTAGGAAATTGGGTCATAACAACAAAGAAGAAAGAGAAAAAATTGAACACAACATCAATAGAACTAGGTTTGCACATGGAAACCAAAGACCACATTTCAATAATGAACATGCTTAATCATTCATGACCAAAACTAAAACAAACCATATGCATTGAAAGAATGGTTATCAAATTTTTGTAATATATTAGGTGTTGTCAAACATGGAACAAACCCTTAATACATTCGTATTAGCATGGTAAAGGAAAATACCTAACCATGACTAGGATACTCCTTTGAATCATGGAAAATAACCATAGAGACATTCATTACAAAGTTACAAAAGATGAAACCCTTCCTACATTGTTGCAAAGCGTACCCTTTCATTTACAATCACAACATTTAATATTTGAAACCCTAGAAATATTTGTAAACATAATTAGAGCATAACATTGGTTCAACAACCAACACTTTGCACATGTATGAACAATTAATTGGTATCTTTAGATCTTTGGTTGTGATTCCCAATATAATAACAAAGACCATTGAGATGGTAAAATAGTGATGTCATGAAGAAACCCATCACTCTTCTGACGTTCACATCTTAAAACATGTGAGAAATACATGAAAAGATGTTAAAATCTACATGGGATCCATAAGAGAAAAAGCAACAGACCTTCAAATCCTCTTCTCATTTATTACTCCTATGGATTTGTTATGCTAGGGCTTGATCAAGCCAAAAAATATACTACAAAAGGATTTCTAGGGGATGTCATGAAGATAACAAGTCAGGGGTCATGTCCCTTTTTTGAAATTGGAAGAAAGACTATTTGCTCAAGGAGTCATCAAAGTTCAAGGATCAGAGCTACTATTTGACCCATACCAAGGATATGTCAGAGGTCAAGGATCAATATTGTTGCCCGACACATGCCAAGAACCTATCAGGTGCTAGTGATCAAGGTTTTTTTCTTGATGTATGTTGAGGACCTATTGGAGGTTAGGGATTAGGGTTGTTTTCCAATGCATGCCAAGGAGCTATAATGGTCAAGTATTATGGTTGTGGCTTGATGTATTCCAAGAACCTTTTAGAGGTCAAGGATTAGGGTTGCTACCTGACCCATGCCAAGGAATTGTCATAGGTTGGGGATTAGGGTTGTGACCCAACACATGCCAAGGAGCTATCAAAGGTCATGGGTTGGGGTTGTGGCCCATTGCATGCTAAGTCAAAAGGAAGGAGAAAATATAAAAATCCAATGAGAAAGTTTGTAAGGTTCTTGAGGGTATTCTCACCCAGGGAGTGCACTAGAGCTTCAAGTATACATTATAGTTATGCATTTTTTATGATCATCATTTTTTATTTATATTTGTAAGTGTTGTTTGTTTCTATTGTAATGAGTTCATAACAGTCCTTTGGTTGTATAGATCTGATCATAGTCAATATAAATTATTGTTGGAGTTAGATTTATTATGTGCAAGTTCATATATTGACTAGCTAGTTGATCTATGCTATTTGAGTATGATTAATTATTTTTTTGGAAATAGTTGGGTTAAAAATATTGCTTATGTTTCAAATCTAGTGAAGATTTTTATTTGGTTACAATTTTTTTTATTTTCATTAAAAATCTAGGAAGGGACATTATAATGGTATCATAATCAAGATCTTGTTATCCTGTAAGGTAGATTTGTGTGGTGATGTAGGCTCATGCATAAAATTGATAAGAAAATTTGGTATCTATGAAGGGAAAAGAGAAAAGATGAAGTTATGGGTGATAGAAATGAGGAATCCCACTTCGAAGAGGTCATTCGACTAAAAAAAAAGATTCGGTAGGAGAAATACTCTAATTTTTGAGGGAGTCTATGGTGGATATGGTGAGGAGTTTGAAAGAAATGAGTCAACAAGGGATTTTTGGGATATCTACTCCAAATGGTGCAAAAGTAAGTAATTCAATGAATGACATGATTTCCATTAACCCAACCTAGAAGATATTCAAAGATAAATCCTTACCCAAGGAAGAAGAAGTAGATCCTATTTGAAATTTATTGCTAAAAACGCAAAAGCATGAAGAAATATACTTGTTTGAAGCCACCAAAATATTTTACCATTATCAAGGGATGTATGGTGAAATCACATATGTACCTCCTTTTGATAATTATTTGAGTTATTTTGAATGGACAAATACAAATAAAAGGGAAATTTATGACTACATAAGATGAAAGAGAAAAGAAGAGGAAGGTTCAAAAGTAGCTAAGGAGGATATCAAGGAGCAAGGGCCAAAATAATCATTCTTAAAAGAGGGAGAGCCCATGATGATGGAACTTGAAGTAGTAAAGAGAATATAAAGCCAAAATCACAAGAGAAGGTCAAGAAAGCAGTTGTGATAGTAGAGTAGGAAGAAAAATCAAAGTCACAAGATATCATAGAGGAAGAACGAAAGGAAACCTAAATGAAAAAAAAGGTAGTTAGATCCAATATTAGCACATCATCCTTGATAAAGATCCAATATTGTGTGTTGAAGATACAAATAATTGCAAATGATGTTCAAGAAACATCCACCCAATTTTTCAAGTATGGAAGTAATTGCACCATATAATGATGATTTGTAATGTATGGGAATGATTGGAACATGTGATAATGATTTCCAAGATATTAGTTATGATATTTTGAGGAATGATTTGACTTTGTTTTACCCCCATGAAGAGGGATTGAAATTTGATTATGAGAACCCTACTCTCACCAAGATCAAGGATATTCACATGCAATGGTGTGGGATCGAAGATACTATGTCTTTGATGGAGCTACTCTCACCATGGGCTATAGATTTTTTCATCCCTTATACACCAATAAAATAACAATTACGCTTGATCATAAGCAAGCATAAGGTATGTAACAACTTATATTATGGAACTAACATGTTGAATCATCCTCTTGATGAGATCTCTTGAGTTTATTAGATACTTGATGAAGATCTGCAACATGATAGGGATTTTCAAAAAAATCCGCCACACAATTTCCAACTCTCTTCTTTTGATAATTGCTAACATAATAGAAGAAAAATTCATGATGATACATGCTAGCTACATAGAGGTTGACCAAGAAACATTTGAACTCGAGCTTGATCCAACATCGATGAGCTTGGTGATGGGGTAGTTTATAGTCATGAAAATGAGACTTATGGTTCACACATGAAATATATAGGAGAGGACAACATGGAAACTAAAGAAAAATGGACACATTATCCAAGCTATCACTTCACTACACCTAAATACCAAATGGAGATAGTCATTGCAGGAAGTTTTATGCTAGATGAAGGTAAGAAAAATGGGTGTCATTTCAATGTTTAATATTTTGTGACTAATCTTGGTATGGTGTTGTGGGTTTTGAGCTACAAGAAAGTTGGAGAATCCATGAAGAATGACACCCTCAATTCTAAGCATCACGGGAGTAGAGTGACTGGTCACCATTTTGGTTGAAAATGTGATATGCAAATACTTCTACATGGAGTTTCAATTGGAAATAACTACAACATTATTGAAAGCTGAGTAATCTATCAGTGGCTGTACTTGGTCTACCTTGGATGGGAAATGCATGAAACTTGATTTTTCAATGCTACCATTGAGTATAGAATATCATCATGAGTTGAGGAGGCAAGGTGTTTCCATTGTAAGAGCCAAAGGAATCATTGGGAGATTTCAGGGAGAAATTCTAATGCATGTTAGGGTAGCACAAAATGAGTATGATGGAACGATTGATCTCCAACAAAGCACAAGGAGGTTGAGTTATGATGAGGTGGTATTCTTATATCATATTGTAAGCATTCCTAGGATAGTGATGGACCTAATTTCCATTCCTAATACTATTGTCATCATTGTTAACAACCACCCCATTACTTTATTAGCATTCACACAAGTAGTTTTGCAAGGATTCCTACTTGTGGTGAAGAAAAAGATTACAAATGGTATCTTCTAATGGAGAGTTATTAGCTTATGGGTGATCCCACAATACTAGTTTACAATTTTTGGCCAAACTGGACATTGAATTGATTTTTTCTAACTAAATCTTCACTTTTGGGTACCTATAGCGGCTAAACCGCGAGGAATTTAAAGATGATGCAAAACTAGTGATTTGTGAAATTTGTTTGTATTCTAAATATATTTTTTTCAAAATTTTTGGAATCAGATTGCACTTTTTCCATCTCCTTCGAAAACTAGTTTTTTTTGAACACCATTTTTAAGGAGTGATGCTCATCATTATACAACATAATTTCTTTCCATGAAGGATAAAATTCTAATTTTTTCGAATTTAGATTTGTAACTACTATATCTAGCACTTTAATTTGGTTTCATAGTGTTTTATTGAATATTTTTTCCTTAATCAAGTTTCAAAGTCAAACCAATTACAATTCAGACATAGGCGGATCGTATACAATATAGTGTTTTTTGTATGTATCAAAATTTTTTTTTGTTGGATCAAGGACTTCAATATCTAGTGCATGATATTTTCAATTTTTCTTGATAATCTGCTATTTTTCCACATGTGCAAAACAAAAAGCTTGATTTTCGGTGAAAAACCTATGTTTAATCAAACTAAAAAAATAAATACATAATAAAACTAAAACATATTAATATTCTATTCTTTGGATAGCTTGTTCTAAGGACTACCATCATCCAGTTGGTTATGTGAAGTCTCCTCCATTTTCATCCTCAACTCGAGCTTTGAAGGGAAAAATTCTAGAGATTTTTGGTGCCAGAGGGGGAGAAGGGGGGTTCACTAGAACTAGGGGGTTACTCGAACCTCCCTGGTTCTAGCGAACCCCTGGTTCTAGCGAACCCTTTAGGGGGTTCTAGCGAACCTCCTAAAGTGTTTTCCATCCGAAAATGCATTTTTCCTTCCTCAATGGAATTGTAAACCAGTTTTGTGGGTTTACCATGTATGGATTTATACCACTCATACAATAACCATCTAGTTGATTTTTGTGTAGGTCTATCATACCCACAACTATTATGTTATTTTAATAGTGTTAATTTTTATTTTTAAAGTTATAGACTACAGTAAATTGATAGATTTTGAGAGGATTTACCAACATGGTAATTTTAGTGGAAATGTTTTATTATGGAGGAAAATCATTCCAACCATCCTATCATGGATGTGGCGAAGGTGTCTATTGAATTGTGATGATTTATTTCCAACTCAATTGTATATTCATGAAGCTCAACTAGATATTTGGGATCCTTCATCACATAAGAAAAACATGTCAAAATAGTAGATGGATACATGGAATGCAAAAACTTGTATACCATAGGAGAGTTCAATGTAATATGGGGCATGCTAAGGATAGATCCTATGGGACCGTCCACTATGGAGTTGAAACCCAAGGGAGAGGAGGTAGAACATACATGCATTGAAGGAGGAGATCCTATAGTGGTCATGATGAAAGACCATTAGGTGACAAAAATAATGTAAATGAGGGGATTCATTACTCTCGAGTCTCGAGGACAAAGAAGAGTCTATAGGGAGTGAATATCCCTTGATTACCTCAAAGTACAAGCTCAAGTGACAAAGTGTGAAATAGGGAATACTGCAATAACTTAAATAAATAAAATTCTAGACTAGGATGATAAAACTACAAATTAAAAGAATTTGGCAGAGAATTTCAAAATATGAATTATAGGAACATAAAGATTAAGACTTATAGATTCTACCCTTGGAAGGACAAAGTCACGACCAATGGATGACAACATGTCATAGGGACGTTTGCACCATGCATTGTCATCCTTGTTAGACTAGGAGGTAAAAACATGAGATTTGCAAGTACCCAGTTCTTCAAATCCAAAAACTTGCACACAGAAAGGACAAAGAAAAATGTTGGGGCTATTTCGGGGCTTTCCTCAGTCAAACCCCTATTTTGGTGCTTCCATCTCCATAAACGACCAGATAGATAGAAAAAGATGAGACATACAATTTAATGGACAAGACGTGTGATAGAAACAAACCCCACTATGGAGGAGATCCCTTATCATGAATAAAGTAGACAACTATATATTTGCAAATATGTGAGACAAGTAGACAAGAGAGCGTTACCAACTATCTATGGCTCTCTCCTGGCTTGATAGTTGAGACATTGTTTTCTTGCAAGAGAGCCTTGGTTGTTGACGAGATGAGAATCCGGTAGAGCTTCACTGCAAAGAAGAGATGTAGAAGGGAATAGAGCAAGAGAGAAAGAGCAAGTGAAAGAGAGTGAGAATGAGTGAAAGAATGAGAGAAAATAAGAGTTTTGTGAGGTTGTATGGGTGGGAAGAGTCATTACACTCATGATTCTATCACAATTATGCGTGTCATAGGCAAAGGTCATGAGATTACCTCATTTGAAACTTGGAAAGTTTGGGGATGCTAGTGCATTGCACATACATCTACTCATCATGCAGGTGTCCAACTCAAAAATTAATGAGAAATGAGGTGTTAGACTGCTAACGCTTCATCATTGTCTCTTATGGAGTTGAAACAGTTAGATTTTGACTCGTAAGGTTTTGTCATTAATGTGGAAAAGTGCCATAAATGCCGCGGGCTATTTGTGCAAGTGTGAAACTGCCACAGGGTGTAATTTTGACATGACGTTTTGATCCCACTTTTGTGAGTTGATTTTTTTAAGAAAAATCAGCTACACTAAAGTAGAAAAGACGCAAATGCAAGATAAAAAATTTGAAAATTTTATAGATTTGCATGAAAAAGTATACTATAGAGGCCATAGAGGTTGAGCAGGTGGATATTGACGATGCCCCCAATGTTCGAGGTCAACGAGAAACTACAACACTTGACATGAAGTTTTTTGGTAATCAAATTGACACTTGAAATGATACTGACTCACCCAATGGAAAGTGGCAATAACACACCAACAATTGGAGAGATTGCTTGTGAATCTGCTTCTTCCTCTACGTTTGAGAGGGGAAAATCCCTTGTATGATGGGGTATTTGTAGTTTTTGTGTAATTTTAACTTAAAAGTACATAAAGGAGAAAAGGAAAAACTAACAAAAAATGACTAATAGAAATGCCAACAATAGACATATGAATAACAACTGAGATTTCATAATGGATATGAAAAATTACAAAGGGATTTTAGACAAAGCATGTTTTGATATGCAATGATGATGAAAGAGAGACGACAAACCTCAACATTCGAAGAAATCAGCCACTTCAACACATTCAAACCAAGATACCAAGATACAAACATTTTTCATTACATCAATTACATAGATTACCAATGGTTTGCACATTCACATAGAAGGGTCACTGATTTAACATGTGAGAAATCAATAACGGTAACACATGACTACATTTAGAACATACGAACCAAAAGCATTCTTCATTATCTCCTTGAAATTAAACAATTCCAAAAACTCTTCTATACAATCCAAAAAGTCTTGATACAATCTCTGAATAGTTCTCAAAATTTTCCCCTCTTGCAAAAAGTCTCCCCTTTACATTAGCAAGAGCCTTGTATTTATAGGATTCTCTCTTGATAACTACCTAGTAACCACTTCATAACTACCCCCTAACTACCCTTTTGAAATACAATAGTTTTGAAAATAATAAATTTTATTTGGTTATATTTTACATCACCTTTCCAAAAAAAAGGTTCATTTTCTAACTTCTAGTTACAATAAGTGACATAAGTCACTTTTACAAAAAGGTATATAGAAACTTTGTAACTTTTGGAATAAAGAACAAGTTTTAGTTGAGGCGGGCAACATATCTTCTTGTAATCCACTCAATAGCTACTTTGCCTTAATTAGATTTTACCATCCATAATATTCCATCTTGATGAAAACAATGCAATTGGACACAAAACTCAAGATCAAAGAATCTTCAAGTCGAACTTCAAGTATATGAATCTAAGCATTGACACCCATCACTAGTATAGCATGAAACTCAAATGGAACTTTGGAAGTTCTTGTGCGCTTTGATATTATTTTACCAATTGAATCTAACCTTGCCTCACTTCGAGAAATTCTTTGACATAGGATTATCCACACTTGATATGGATATGAGATGACATCTTTGGTCTTGCAGTGAGAACTTGGATGAATGTAACTCATTGGCTTCCTTGAACAATGTAAAAATCCACCCTGTGCATTCTATCTTTATCTTTAAAACTTTCTTAATGCTTTGTGAATTTTTGTTCCAAAGAAAGTCTTCCATGCCACTAGAACTTCTACCTACATGCACTCAATCTTTGCATTGGATGGCCACTTAGTGATATTGGTTACATCAATTCTACACCCCATTTATTGATGTTGTTTAAATCATTGTGTTCAATAGCTTTTGTGAATGCACATTAAAAGTGGATAAATGCTTTACCATCCTTACACTAAGGATAGTGTTCACTTCTTCTTGACTCCACCAAATGATTAGATCCAAAGATCTCATTTTGACACAAACTAAGAGAAATATGATGGCAGAAGTCATGAATTTCTGTTTTATGCCTACCAAAGGCACTTTCCTAAATAAATTTAAAGATAATTTCAATAAGTTTCATTTGTGCATATCCTGTAACCATGTGATGGAAAATTCTTTGAATATTTGTATAGAACAGTTGAAGCACTTAGTCCATGCTCCCATGTTGTGTATGCACTCCTATGAGTTTTTAAATGCCTTTTCATCTTAACTATAATTTGGATACTTAGTGCCATAGATGTTCGCTACCCTGAAAATTTGTCAAGAAAAATATTGTTTGTTCCAATATCTCGGTTGACATAATGATCCTTTGTATGTTCATGAATATACTCAAGACCCCTAGTAACATCTAAATTAATTTGTATTCGAGCATTCCGTGATAGTGGTACACAATTTTTGCTTAAAGGATCATGCAGGCGACTGGTTTGCACTCTCATGTCAAGCCACTACATCATTGTTGGAAATATTTAATTTTGTGTTGAGCCTTTTTCACGTCAACTCCCTTGTTGCACCTACCTGTCAAGAGGCTCTCTTCAATGACAATTTTTTTTGGGATCTTCATCCCTGTTTTGCCCCTAACTCCAAAATTTATTGTGTTAGGTAAATTTTAATTTTGAGAGGGAATTTTTGAAAGAAGACAAGAATAGACAAATAGAAGGAATGTAATAGTCAGTAAGTGAAGTTGCAAGAAGAAGAAGTTGTAGCAAGCAACAAAGAATGTTTTGAGAATGAAGTGTAGAGTGTGTGCAGGGAGCAACAAATAGCTCCAAATTGTTCTGTGTGTGCAGGGAGCAACAAATAGCTCCAGACGAATAGGAAGAAGAGAGGGAGCTCTGAGAAGCTCCAGATTGTTGTGTGTGTGTGTGCAGCTCCAGATTGCTGTCAAAGTGGTTTGTAGTTTCAAGTTTAGAAATCATTTTGTAAATGTTATTTTCTAGTTTAATAGAACAAACAAAAGTTTGCATAAACAACTACGTGTCTCCAATCAATTTGTTTTTTTATTCCACATTTTATTTTGGTATTCCCAGTTGATTGGGAAACAGAGGAACAACTCTATGCATTTTATTTGTGTTTTGGATTCAGAAAATCCTTCAAATTGGTATCAGAGCTAGAAGGCCCTAAGTCTTGAGTGAGTTGGGCATTTATTTTTTGGGTGTTTAAAGTTTGTTTTGTTGGAGACATGGATGGAGAAGAGAGTAAGAGTTGGCAGCAACCGCCACCATTCAATGAACAAAACTATGATGTTTGGGAAAAGAAATGAAGACCATAATGGTTGCAAATTATTTGTGGGAGTTTGTGATCAGTGGGTTCAATGATGTGACTGATCTAGTAGCATATGCAATCCTCACAAACAATCAGAAGACCCAACTGAAGGAGACAAAGGGGAAAGATACAAAAGTATTGAGTTTGATTGAAGCAACCTTGAAAGAGGCCATTTTCCTAGAATAGTAGCAACTAACTATGAAAATGAAGTTTGGGAAATCCTCCAAACTAGTTATAAAGGGATTGATAAAGTCAGATTGGTGAAGCTCCAGATGTTTCGAAGAGATTTTGAGACTCTCCAAATGAAGGACAGTGAGTCTATCTCATATTTTTACACAAGAATCTCTAGTTTAAACTAGTTGAGGATGAATGGAGAAGCCATGGAAGAGCAGAGGATTGTGGAGAAAATCCTCAAAAGTCTACCCTCAAAGTTTGATGCAATAGTGATTGTCATTGAAGAGGCAAAGGACCTCTCAACATTGACTGTTGATGAGTTGATGGGTTCCCTGCAAACCTATAAGCAACGCCTAAATAGGTCTGCAAATTCTTCCCATGAGCAAGATTTCAAAAATCAAGCCAACAAAAGAGATAGGGGGAGAGGTAGAAACAACTCCGAACAAAGCTCAAGAGCTAGAGGTAGAGGCAGATTTGGACGTGGAAGTGCTGGAGAAGATAGCTCAGGACGACCAAGAGGGAGAGCACACAACCAAGAGGGAGAAAATGAATCTCAATCCAGCTCTGGAGAAGCCAAGAAGAAAAACTCAAGTCACAAATTTGAGAAGAGCAATGTTGAATGTTATTATTTCCATAAGTTTTGTCATTATGCAAGTGAGTGCTAGAAAAGACAACACGATTGGTCCAAAGAAAGTGCAAATGTGGCTGATGAAAAGTGGCTGAAAATAATCAACAAAAGGCTTTCATCATGTGCAACATTGCTGAGCAAGGCAGTGATGAGGTATGGTTTTTAGATAGTGGATGTAGCAACCACATGAGTGGTAATGAGAGTTTATTTTCTTTCATTGATAAAAATGTCAAGTCTGAAATAAAAATGGGGAACAATGAAATAGTTCCAGTTGTGGGAAAGGGGTCTATTATGTTTTGCACCAAGCAAGGCGAGAAGAAGGAGATTGAAAATGTATATTTTTCCCCTAGTATAAAACACAATCTCATGATTATTGGACAACTAATCCAAAAAGGATACAAAGTGTTGATGGAAAAGGATGAATGCATCATTTATAAGAAGGATGGAAGAAAGAAAATAGTTGCAACAGTGCCAATGACAGAATATAATGTTTCCTTTGAGGTTAGAGATGTGTTTCTTAGCTTAGTCCGCAGTTGCAACCCCCAGACATGGAAAATGTATAGCAGTACAACAACAAACAGCCTTCAAGATAGTCGTTCAAGACCCTTCTAAACTTTGGCATCTCAAGTATGGACACTTAGGCTATACTGGTTTGAAAATTTTGTCAAAGAAGGGTATGGTTAGAGGTTTTCCAATCATTGTAGAGCCTAGTGGTAGATGTGAAGCCTGCATTTTAGGCAAGCAATATAGGCAATCCTTTCAATCGAGAAATTCTAGAAGGGCAAGATCACCATTGGAGTTGGTGCACATTGATTTGTGTGGCCCTATGCAAACAATTTCTATTGGTAAGAGACAATATTTTATGACCTTAATAGATGACTACAACCATAAGACATGGGTCTATTTCTTACAAAATAAATTTGAAGCATTTGACAAGTTTGAAGTGTTTAAGTTGGCCCAAGCTGAAAAGGAGAGAGGAAATTTCATCAAGGTCCTAAGGTCAGATAGAGGCAGAGAGCATACTTCTAATCAATTTGTGAATTTTTGCAAGCAACATGGCATTAAGAAGGAGTTAACAACAGCCTATATTCTGTAGCAAAATGGAGTGACTGAGAGGAAAAACATAACCATTGTGGAGATGGCAAGAAGTATGCTTAAAGCCAAGAGACTCCCAAATGAATTTTGGGATGAAGTTGTAGCAACAACAATATATTTGATAAATAGAAGTCCTACAAAGGAAATTTGTGACAAGATTCCACAAGAGGCATGGAAAAAATGCAAGTGGAAGGTTGAGCACTTGAGAGTGTTTGAGTGTGTGGCAAATGCACTTGTGCCAAAAGAGAAGAGGAAAAAGTTGGATGACAAGGGTGAGAAGTGCATCTTCATGGGCTATAGTGAAGAGTCCAAAGCCTACAGGTTGTATAACCCAATCACCAAGAAAATAGTTATCAGTAGAGATGTGGAGTTCTTAGAGGATGAATCATGGGATGGCTTGATAGATACTGACAGCTCCGGTTGATGAAGACAAAAAATTGAAGTGCATCAAGATGATGTTATGGAGCGCCCAATAGCTCCTAATAGCTTTGGACTGCTCCAGACCAATGCATAGACATGGTCTACTCAACAAAGTAGCAATAGTAGTGAAAGTTCAGACCCCACTCTTACCTCCCTAATGCCAAGAAAGACCAAGAGTTTAAGGGAGATCTACCAAAATGAAAGGTATGATAAAGAGTTTGAGATGAAAGTATGAATTTTGTATTATTTTCTCATAGTGATCCAATTTATTTTGAGGATGCTATGAAAGAAAAGAAATGGTGTGAAGCTATGGATGAGGAGATAGATGCAATAGAGAGGAATAGAACATAGGAGCTAACTAATTTTTCTTCGAACAAACAAGTAATTGGAGTGAAATGGGTCTATAAGACCAAAAGAAATGCCGATGGAAGAATAGAGAGGCACAAGGCAATATTAGTTGTCAAGGGATATAAACAATAGTTTGGGAGAGATTATGATAAGACATATGCTCTAGTTGCAAGGATGAAAACCATGTGGGAAGTCATAGAAATTGCAACCCATCACAAATGAAAAGTATTTCAAATGGATGCGAAGTCTGCCTTCTTAAATGGAGTGCTAAAAGAGGAAGTGTATGTAGAGCAGCCACCTAGTTATGGAGTTCCGGCTCAAGAAAACAAGGTATACAGGTTGAAAAAAACTATTTATGGGTTGAAGCAAGCACCACATGCATGGTACAACATGATTGACTCATATTTGTTGAGAAATGACTTTAACAAAAGTGATGGTGATCCCACTCTTTACATCAAGGCAGCTGATGGTAAGATTTTAATTGTTGTCTTGTATGTTAATGATTTAGTTTTCACTGTGGATGATGATTTCCTCATTACTAATTTTAAAGAGGCCATGAAAAGAGAATTTGAAATGACAGAATTAGGTATCTTGAGGTATTTCCTATGCATAGAAGTAAAACAAATGCATGATGGTATTTTTTATCTCTCAAGCAAAGTATGCAATAGATATTTTGAAGAGGTTTAGTATGCAAGATAGCAAGCCTGCCCCCACACCAACAACCATATGTTTGAAGTTAAGCAAGGAAGATTGCAACAAAAATGTGAATCCGACCATGTATAAGAGTTTGGTTGGAAGTTTGATGTATTTAACAACAACTAGGCCTGATATAATGCATAGTGTAAGTATGATTTCCAGATTTATGGAGACTCCAAAAGAGTCACATTGGAAAGCAAGTAAAAGAATCCCGAGGTATGTGAACGAAACCAAAGGATATGGCATTTTGTATAGTGCAACAAATGATTTTGGGATGGTTGGTTACACGGATAGTGATTGGGCAGGGAGTTTGGATGATAGAAAGAGCACATTTGGATATGTGTTTCACTTGGAATCAAGAGTCATTTCACGAGCTTCTAAGAAACAACCCATAGTTTCCCTATCTACAACTAAGGCTAAGTATATAGTAGCAAATACAGTTGCGTGCCAAGCTATTTGGCTAAGGAGGACCTTAGTAGACTTGAAGGAAGAACAAAAGAATGAAACAACTATATTTTGTGACAATGTTTCGTCAATTGCTTTGACAAAGAATTTGGTTTTTCATGGAAGAAACAAACACATTGAAATTAGGTATCATTTTATAAGAGAATTAGTTGAGAAATGTGAAATCAAAATGAAATTTTATAGGTATGAGTAGCAACTTGCATATATTTTTACCAAACCATTGAGCAGAGATTGCTTTGAAGGCCTAAGAAGAAATTTAGGTGTTGTTGATTTATATGAAGAATGATGTTGTTTGACAGCTCAGTCAAAGGGGGAGTGTTGGAAATATTTAATTTTTTGTTTGAGCCCTTCTCACGTCAACTCCCTTGTTGCACCTACCTGTCAGGAGGCTCTCTTCAACGAATTTTTTTTTTAAGATCTTCATCCTTGTTCTGCCCCTGATTCTAGAATTTATTGTGCTAGGTAAATTTGAATTTTGAGAGGGAATTTTTGAAAGAAGACAAGAATAGAAAAATAAAAGGAATGTAATAGTCAGTAAGTGAAGTTGCAAGACGAAGTTGCAGCAGCAACAACAGAGAATGTTTTGAGAATGAAGTGCAGAGTGTGTGCAGAGAGCAACAGATAACTCCAAATTGTTTAGTGTGTGTAGGGAGAGCAGCTAGCTCCAGACAAATAGGAAGAAGAGAGAGAGCTCTGAGAAGCTCCAAATTGTTGTAAGTGTGTGCAACTCCAGATTGCTGTCAAAGTAGTTTGTAGTTTCAAGTTAAGAAATCATTTTGTACATGTTATTTTTTGGTTTAATAGAACAAACAAAAGTTTGCATAAACAGTTGTGTGTCTCCAATAAATTTGTTTTGTTATTCCGTATTTTATTTTGGTATTTCTAGTTGATTGGGAACAGAGCAACAACTTTGTGCATTTTATTTGTGTTTGGGATTCAGAAAACCGACATGACTTAGAGTGACTCCAATTCCATTGGAAACTGCCCATCTTGGAGTTGATGGCATAAGTTGAGGATGCATGAAGATACTTAAGGAATTTGGCATTACACCTATCAAATGCATTTTCTTTAAATTCTCCATAACTCGTAATAATAGCATTCCATTAGATGACATCTCTTTGTGGAATTCTGTAAAACAGTTTGTATACCTTTTCTTGCGCCAGTATTTTGTATGCATGTCTATGAAGGCCGTTGTAACTACAGTATCTATCAAAATTCCTCTAACCATTATAATCTAGTGGATGTTCATATCCCTGTTCGAAAGTGCTTTCTATTTCTGCATGCGTATGAGGATAGTAACACCTGTAGATTGGACACATTTGAAAGCTTCTAAACACGGTTTAAAATATATCTATTTTGTGCATACCCTGCAACCGCGATATTCCATGAGACCACATCTCTTCAAGGCATTATGTAAAACATGGCTCATGCACCCTGTGCATGCTTCCAGATTTTACATGCATGACTTGCAGCTTTAAAGCTAACTCTGAAGCTACAGATGGTGCATTTTGACTTTATTAAATTTGTGCTTTGATAGATATCCATACTTATTCCAAAGATCCTATTTTATTATATATATGTTTTTACAGACCACGGGTGGAGAAAATGCTCGCCAAGGTTGTGAGTTTGGTGTTACACCTGCGCAAAATATTTAAGAAAATTCATAGAATTTCACTTAACTGTTTACATGCCTTTGTACATTTTCGCTTCGTAGTTTCTTTTGGCAGAATCACCTTTATAAAGCTGCTATTAAATCTTGTTTGAAATCCTTCATTCTGGTTTGGACATTGAAATTTGCTTGGAATATTTTTAAAACTTGACATATTCTTCTTGCAATCATGAGACAACATTTCTGTGAGAGTGTCTTGTTTCACAATTCAGCACCATACTTTATTGTAGGTATAAAAATTTAACTTCGGCGCTACTCTTTCATCATTTCCATTTAGGGAAGACCAATCTTTAGCACCTTATCTGCTGCTTTAATCTCTTCACAACAATAGAAAAATAGCTGAAACTTAGCGCTACCAAATCCCAAAGGTTGAGACAAGAGTTCTACAAGTTTTAGTGCTGGTAATGTTTGCTTCAAAGTCTTTAAATCTGCATGCCACAAAACTCCCAATTTGTTGTAGTTGCATTATCTTGCAATTCTGAGACTTAAAGAGATGGTGTGGGATAGAAAGTGGTGCTGATTAGTAGCATGCTAGTGAAAGTCGTGGTATTTGGTTTTACACACTTCTTTGAGGTTTTCTGCCAAACAGTTTATGTGCTTGCATGCTACTCAAATACATCCACTTGAAAGCTTTTGAATATTTGCTAATGAACCCCTCCTCATAATGCATGGATGGCATGAGACTTAGTCAGTTTTAGTTGCTTTCAATAAGATGCCAAAAATAGAGGAACTAGAGCCATTCATGAGTTTTAATTTGATGCCAACTCCTTTTCTTTTTTCTTTTTTTATACTTTCTTTTTCTATTGAAGATTTTTTCTCAAAATAGGAATAACCAATTAAAATTAGTTATTAAAATCACAACCTTTTTTTTGAAGTTAGAAATCTGGGTTGTGAGTTGTGAATTTGAGATTTTGCAAACTCACAACCTCTTTTTCTAACTTAGGATTTTGGGTGGTGTGTTGAACTCACAACCCACTTTTCTAAGTTAAGATTTTGAGTTGTGAATCCAACTCACAACCGATTTTTCTAACTTAGAATTTTAAGTTGCGATTTTAAATAACTTCCTTTTAAACTTCAACCAACTTCCCCATTTGAGCTTTTAATTACTTTTTTAATTAAAATAAGTAATTAATTCATCCACAACTTGAAAATTCTAATATGACATGAAACGCCTTTTCTTTCCATTAAACCTTTATTACGCTGCAACCATTTTGAAATAAAATATTTCAGATCAATTGTGCAACTAAAAACCCGCCAAACAAAGAAATCTTCATAACTTTTAATTCATTGCGTATTTTTGCATAAAAATATTTTAGATCAATCGTGCAACTAAAAACCCACCAAACAAAGAAATCTTCATAACTTTTAGTTCATTGTGTATTTTTGCATAAAAAATTTCTTGCTTGTCCAAAATATCATTAAAAATAATCCCATTATAAGAAATCTTCCCAACTCTTCTAAAATTGGTATTTAATTGTTTTCCTGATCCCACACAATAAAATGAAGCATTAAAATATCTCAATTTGTGAATATTCAAGACACAAAAACTGACAATATTGGAAAAAATACCCTCAGTATCATCCCCATTAAAGGAATTCATACCAGCTTTCACTCATTTTAAAAATTAACTGTTTTCATGAATTTCACCTCTTTTCGTCGTTGCACCCGATTTTAGACTTAAGACCCCAAAGTTGCTATGATAAAGTAGGTTAAACCAATTGACATCAGCGAATAACACTTGAATTATTTTGAAGGATGATGAGCGATTTGGCAAGATGCTTAGAATTTGTGGGTGATTAGAGATATTTTTTTTACTGGGAGGCTCCCAGCTTAAGGATTTTGAATCAAAAGTTTAAAACTTACCAAGTTTAAAAACTGGGTTAACAAAGTTTTGTTTTGTAAAACTCAAATTTAGGTCAATTTCAAAAATCGAAAGAAGCTACCATGATGAGAAGAATGCTTAAGAAAATTAGATGGTTTAGAAGAAAAATATGATGAAGAGGTAAATATATGCCCCCTCTTGTTTTTTCCCCTAGCTAGGTGGGGTGAAAACAATGATGGAAAGAACATTTTTTCCACAAAAATGGGAAAAAATGACCTATATATGCCCAAGTGGGCTCATGGAAGGGTCATTTTCACTATTCATGGTGAGGATCTTGTTGAGTTTTGTGAGAGAAGATTCAACAAAATACCTCACAGAGGTGAGTACATAGCCCCAAGTATTGGGCAACTTCGTGCAGTAGTAGTGACAGGCAACGAGCCATATGAGGTACAAATTTTTTTGACCCATCTTGTCATTTTAGCATATTTTTTTAGCTTTTTGTTTTCTCTAAGTAGCGTAGATGTCTAGCCAGCATGGAGGTGTTTAACTGACATGTTGTCATTCTGACAACACATCAATGTCCTCTGACCACATTAGCATCCATCCTGTGCGCTATCATCGAGAATCAGTCGACTCAGATGTCTACACAACATGCATTAGTCTCAAAGTTTGACTTAAGAAATTTTTGATGCAGAGAGTTTTTTTTTTTTATGATGTAAGAGTTGACATGAAACTTGGTGTTTGTGTAGGTGGTTGGAGATTCGTGAGCATGTCGGTGAATCACTGCTGACATTATTGTGAGACCATAACAATGAGCTACACCCTGATGACCAGGAATTGCTATGATGGGTCAACCTCTGGTGGGTATACACCATGCTAGAAATTTGATATCATACATCAATGCTGATGGCACTCATGGAGTACAGGGACATAGACACCTCGAGCTTTCCCCTGTCGATGGGGGAGATGACCATCACCCTGGAGGATGTCTATTATATCATTGGGCTACCTTTCTAGGGACATCGAGAAACCTATGACAAGGGAAAGATGACATAGGATGCCCACGAGGGCTAGCAATACTGTATTGGGTGGGTGGTCCCAACGTAAACCACAAGCCATATTTACATCAGATGGCTTGAGCAGGGATAAGTGGTGATACCACTCATCCATCAAGTCATGATTGTCACAGTCATGCTATGTGTTGTGATGGATGGGTGAGGTTTGCACCTACATGGGGGCCTCGTCCCTTACATCTATCTTATGGAGGAGTGGGGAACAGTCTTTGATTGAGGTTGAAGTATGCTTGCACATCTCTACCATGACCTCGGGCACTATGTGCACTACAAGTACTATAGCCTCACCGTCTACACGGTATTACAAGTGTGGCAATTTGAGCATATCAAATGCATGAGGCCGGTTGGGGTTCCCCATGGTTTAGTGCATGGTATTCCCATGACACACACATATCCCTTGGTGTGTGAGTAGTGCTATGGCAACATGGATTTTTGGAAACTTCAGTTTGATTCTTTATGGGAGTGGGACATCAAGTGGCACTGGAAACTTTAGTTTGATTCTTTACGGGAGCGGGACATCAAGTGCAACCCGTATAGGAAAATGGGGATCTGGCCCATCGATAGGTGGTAGCTGCACAAGATGTAGTGTGATAGACTCTTAACGACTCAGTTAGATCACATCATTGTACCCTACTATTGGCATCAGGTGGCCCGATAGTTCGAGTAGGTTTAGACCATCCCCTGGTGCCTGCCATGTGCATGTGATTGACGAGGAGCACTATCCGAGTAGGGGATCATCCTCATCTAACTATTGCAAACATCACAATTAGCTACAATGGATTAGAAAATGACAATTAGCCCCTAGTCCTTACATCCAATGATGTTGACGTTGTCCATAGTTTTGTAGCGTGGTGGGCGATAGTAGGCCCGACCTCAATTTTCCTAGTAGATGCCCCCATGGGCAATGTTGGTGTACAAGGGCTAGGGGTAGGGATCTTAGTGACAACGATGAGGAGGAGGGTGAGGTGGTGGTGGGTGGGGCTCTAGAGATACTGAGGTAGCAACAACAGGTGTCTTTATCCCCACCAATAGTCCTCATTTCATTGACTCCACCTACAAGCTAGATAGTCACACCTCCTTTAGTGATGGTAGCAGAGCCAAGCGTAGCGCCTCCTGATCCACACTGGTAGGTTGGGGACCTAGGAACATATGTGATACATGTTTCATTTTAGTAATTTCATTTTAGTTTTTCTCATATATATATACATTCATGTTTTGATATGATATGGTTCTGATAACGTCCACTTCCTCTGTGGTTGTAGTGGACACACATGAGTGGATTGCCTTTATTTGGTGATGCATAATAGAGGTGGCACCATCCTTCTAGATCCAAGGGACCATCCTTGATGCTTACAAGCCACCATCAAAAGGGTGATATGCCCATATTTTTGAGCCTGTAGCACGTATGAGGATGGCATATAAGGAGGTGCACGTCGAGGCCATCCAAAGGACCGCAAACCTAGCCACTATGATCGGGCAGTGTGATCAACAAGCGGTGGATCTCCACATAGCCTTA
Organism: Sequoia sempervirens; assembly: GCA_007258455.2. Taxonomy (NCBI): domain Eukaryota; kingdom Viridiplantae; phylum Streptophyta; class Pinopsida; order Cupressales; family Cupressaceae; genus Sequoia; species Sequoia sempervirens. The sequence goes on from VDFB02005156.1 coordinate 229,411, forward strand.
GCCAAGCGAGACTAGGCCATGATGCATGCCGAGAGTGTCCTAGTGACAGGTGATGCTCTGTAGAGCCATCTCGATGACCTCAAGAGGGAAGTAGAGGTAGTGAGGTCAATCATTGATCCCTAGATGCAACAACTCTAGGAAGAGTTGTAGTGAGCCCATGAGCAGGAGGCTTCATTGTAGGAACAAATGGAAAAGCTATGGGAGGATAGGGAGAATCCTAGAGGAGAGATCCAAGGGCTATGAGCACAGGGTAGGTCTGTGTCATGGTCACATCGGTCACATTCATATGCATCTAGTCAACATTCTCCTCCACCACCATTTCCAACACTATAGGGATTAGGGAGCCACACAGTTGGGGGCTAGAGGTTTGATTTTACATGCTAGATTTTGTATACTAGATCATTTTTGATGTATAGAATTGTTTTGATGTATAGACACATACATATATACAGTCACCACATTTTGATATAGTGGTGTGATATATGTACATGACATTTTTGATATATATAATTATGATATTTTGAACAACATCATGGTGTTCTTATGTGTTCTTTGCTTTCAAGTATATGTGATGGATTTATGTTTATGGATATATGTTTAGATTAGATGCTATCATGATTTAATAAACACACATTGGATGTATGCTTAATTTAATACAATGATGATTTAATTTCCTAACCAAAAGATGTTAATAAGATATAATACATAGATACACAACATAATAAACACATGTATATATAATTCCTAATTGAAGAAATTAATTACATACAAATGTTCACATCATAACAAAAATTGAGAAAATGTGTTAATGAAGAGATGCAATAGCATAACAAACTACAATCCCTAAGGGGTGAGTGTCATGCATGCCACATAGACCCTATGCATATTATCGACAAAGATGCATTGTATTGACCATTCTTTTAAAGGAATTCCATCCATAGATGATAGTCCATAGGCACCAAAACCATACATAGAGGTGATTATGTAAGGACCTAACTGATTAGGGCTGAACTTTCCCTTTTGATTAGGTGGTGCATTTACATTTCTCTTATTCTCATAGAGAACAAGATCACCTACCTTGAAAGTTTGAGAAAGAGCACCTTGATTATATTTTTTAGAAATAGATCATGGATAAGCTTGGAGATGTTTGTGGGCCTATAATCGACACTCATCAAGTAACTCAAGCTGATACAAGTGATCAACATGATAAGTGTCATCATCAATAAATCCTTTAAGGGAAACCCACAAAGATGAGATTTCCAACTCTAAAGGCATGATAGCCTCAACACCATACATGGGGTTATACGGGTTGTACCAATAGCCATACAAACACTCGTACGATAGGCTCACAAGGCGTGTGTTAATTGAGTATGTTAGTCTTTATCGTGTTTATTCATTGTTTTTTGGAGAATCAACTCTATATTTTTATTACACGCTTTAGCTTGGCCAATAGCCTGAGGATAGTATGGTGTAGAAAAGTAGTGTTGAATATGAAACTTTTTCATGAGTTACTTCACCTCTTTGTTCTTAAATGAAGTACCATTGTCAAAAACAAGGGTAGAAGGAAATTCAAAACAAGCAATGATATTATTTAGAAGAAATCTACCTATTGCTTGAGCATTCGTGGATCAAAGTGGAATAGCTTCTACCCATTTCGTAAAGTAATCGATAGCGGTAATGATGAAGGTATGTCCTTTACAAGAGGGAGGTGATATTTTGACAATAATATCTAGCCCCCATTTTCCACATGGTCAAGGAGAGGATTGATTTTAAAGCTCTTGCGCAGGAGCCAAAATGAGATTGTTTTGTTGTTGACATTGAGGACACTTCTTGACAAATGCAAAGGAATCCTGCTCCATTGTTTTCCAAAAGTATCTCATGTGAATTAGTTTATGCATGAAGGATTTACCACCAAAATGTCCACCCCTAGAGCCTAAATGGGATCTTGAAGGGCAAGGGGTATTTCAGCCTTAGTGAGACACTGAAAAAGAAGACCAGTATAAGACTTTCGGTAAAAAACATCAGATAATATAATATATCAGATTGAATTTTTTTCATATCTAAGTGCGAGCATTTTTGGTTACATCATCGAGAAAATTTGTATCTTCAGATAATTATAAATGTGAGAATACCATTCCCTCGAGTCCATGTGAGCACACACTAGACCATCAGGTTCAAGTTGATCTGAGACAACAAGAGAGTAGATAATGTGAACCACAAAGTTGTACTCTTCTATATTGACATTCAAAGATACAAGGGAGGTTGTGCTCACCATTTCATCTCCATGTCAATTTTCTCTCCTAGGAATGTTGTCTATCATGAAAGAAGAGAAACAATCAAGCAAGGATAAAGCCAAATATTGATACTAAGATAACTTACTCTACTTATCTTGATACATTCTCATGATTTGATCTACAATAAGTTTGAAATCACCATGAATAAGAATATGTTTAATGTTTAATTCCATTGTGGTACACACACCAACAATAAGGGATTTGTACTCAACAATGTTAGTGCAATGAAATTCCAATTGAAAGGATAAAGAAACTGACATACCTTGGGGTGAGATTAAAATGAGTTGATTAAAACTACACCTACCTTGGAGCCATTTTTACATATTGATCCATCGAAGTACATCTTCCATATAGCTTCATGGTTTAATGCAAAAATATTTTCATCTAGAAAAAAATGCAAATTAGGGGAAGGAGTGAGATGAGGGAGCTTCTGCCAATTGATCGACAACAACTTGATATTTGATTGCTTTCTAAGTTGCAAACTTGATGTCAAACTCAGAGAGAAACATCACCCATTTCACCAATCTTCTTGAAAGACCAGTTCTGAACAAATGTTTAAGAATATCACATTTTACAATAACATGAGTTTCAACATGAAGAAGATAATGTTGTAACTTATGCATTACAAAAATGAGAGCAAGACATTATTTTTCCATAGCCAAATAACAAGTTTCATAATCGACCAAAATATGGCTAATGTAGTAGACCACTCTTTCTTTACCATTATCATCATGTTGAGCTAATAAAGAAGATAAGGAATGAGGTGATGTAGAGATATAAAGTAAAAAGGGTTTATCTTGCATACCTGACATCAAGATAGGAGGATTGGCCAAATAAATTTTGATTGACTCAAAAGCTTTTTTGCACTCATCATCCCATCAGGGAAAAAATAAATAAATCTTTATTTAGAAAATGCATGAATGGAAGGGTGTGATTAGCCAAATAAGATACAAATCTACAAATCTCCTAAATCTTCCCTTGCAAACTACATACTTGAGAGATGCTTTTAGGAGGTGGCATGCTAACAATTACAATAGTTTTGTTTGTGTTGAGTTCAATTCCACAGCGACAGATGATAAATATCCAAAGCTTGTCGACATCCACACCAAAGATGCACTTAAGAGGATTTAGCCTCATTTCATAGAGTCAAATCCTCTCAAAGATAAGACACAAATTTTCAACGTGATCTTGACAAGTCATAGACTTGGCCAAGATGTCATTGATGCAATCTTCTAGAATTTTATGAATGAAATCATGAAAGATAAGAGCCATCACCCATTGGTAAGTTGCTCCATCATTATTTAACCCAAATAACATGACTACATAACATAAGGTACCCCAAGGGGTAGTGAAGGCTATCTTATACTGATCTTCTAGATTAATATGAATTTGATTTATCCCAAGAAGCCATCCATGAAAGACAATAAGGCATGGCCTATGATCGAGTATATAATCATATAAATATTAGGAAACACAAAATCATCCTTAAGAGAAGCCTTATCAGGATAAAAAAATTAATGAAAATATAAATATGACCATTAGGCTTATTAACGATGACGATATTCGATATCCAAGGTGAATAATCAATAGGACAGATAAAGCCAACTTTAAAGAGCTTCTTTATCTTAGTATTGACTAATAAGGCAACCTTGGGATTAATATTTCATATATTTTGTTTAACAAGCTTAGCATTGGGACATAAAATGATATTGTGGATCACCATAGACTCATCAATAGTAGGCATGCCCTCATATGACCAAGCGAAGGTTTCAAGATGAGAATGTAACAAATCAAAATTTTGTTTAGAATCTTTTGAAGAAAGGAATTTTTGAATCTTAATTATCTTTTCAAAAGACTTAGGATCCTCGAAACATCAGAAGTATCTCCTTAAAGGAGAGTACTATGGTATCTAGGATGAGATATAGGAACATTATGATCCACATTAGATAAAGGGGCCTTCTCATCAATGCTTATAATGGATTCTCCAAAGTACGCATGTATATTCAAGCGATACAAAAATCCTCGTTTATGTTGATAGGAAGGTAAATGAGAGTAGACACCTAAGGATTCTTCTAATGCTTCCTCCAAAGAGAAAAAATCTAGAAGAACTTGATTAGATTCTACCTTGTTTCAATGAATTAAGGATTGTTGAAAACCCAGAATACTGAGAGGGGGGGTGAATCAATATTCTATAAAACCATTCATCTATAAACCATCCAACCATTAAAGCATATCTAACTTCAATTAAGAATGAAGACATGAAAGAGATCACCACATCACATGACACATAAACACTAGTATTTTTACATGGAAAACCCAAAAAGGGAAAAACCATGGTGAGGATTAGCTCACAATATATTATAACCGGTTATAAGATATTACAGGGGCTTATAGCCAAGAAACACTATCCTTGAAAGGCTCATAGCCTGAAATGATTACCAAATAGAGTGTGGCTCACTGCCAGGAGGTGAATTGATGGAATACACCTTTCATGTGCTGAATTTAGTTTCAATTAAGCTCTAAAATACAAAATCCTACACTGGTTTGCAGCTTCACAACATACATTTCCTTGATACAGAACTTATACATACAAGCTCACATAATATCACACACTATCACACATCTCTTCTTATCACATCTATTTTCTTCAATACAAATATGTTTCATATATATATGCTATTACATCCACACACATCAATTAGGTTAGCCTAATTAGATGTATACAAACTTAATTCAAAAATAGCTTGTCGGCCCAAACCTTGAAACAAAAAAAAAGTGCAAGGCATGATTTATGTCAACATAGACCTAAAAAGTATCTCTTTGACATCCACACAACATATCAATCTTCATACCACTTATTCATGTCGGCTAGAAGACGATCACAAAAATAGACCAAACCGACTAACATAAATCAATAATATGATCACATGAATGTGCGCCATTTGGAATACATGTAGATTTGACACCTATAAGTCATATCCCAAAGTCATAACGATTGGATCAAAGTACCAGAGGAATGCAAACCAAATAACTCATACCATTATGCACAATTTTGAGGAGAAAACTAGATGCCGATCTTTTGTCATTTGTATCTTTTAGCCCATTCAACCAAAATTTCTAAAAAAATGTTTATAGATGAATTTAACAGTCCTGAATAACATACTAAAATTGCGTATACCAATCTTCTAATATGAGCAATTCTAGACCAAATTATTGGATTAGGGTAACACAAACACTGTTTACCGAATTAGACAAAAATGCCACCAAATAATGTTGGCATCAATGACAACACACTAGATGGTTTCTTCATTCTTCCAACAATCTCCCCCTTTTTCATTGATGGCAACATGTGCCAAAAATGAATCTTCAAAATTCTGAGCTCAACCTTTAACTCAACTTGTGCGAACTCCCCCTTTCAAATATACACAAAAGTTTCTTTATAACTTCTCCAAAACTTCAAACCTTATCCCTCTCAAGATTCCAAAACTTTAAAAAGAACTTATCCAAAAATTAAACTTCTCCCACTCAAAAACTTCCCCCCCTTTGACATCAAGGACAAAGGGTGTACCGGTGATAAATTTGCAGAAGGAAACTGAGATAACATAAAATAGAAAATGTAGAGAACTTTCTAACTAGAACTGGGAGCACCTTTTAATTCCTTGGAATGAATTTCCAAGAAGGTTTTCCATCATCCCAGACCCCCTTTTCTTTGAAAATTTCTTTATTCAATGGTTCTAGCTCTACTAAGCTTTCTTCTCCTTCTTCCGGAGTGGATGGATTAAGATTTATCTTTTCAAGTCTTTCTGCATTTGCCAAGGCACTTGATACTAGAATGTGTTTGGACTTTACAAGATCTCCAAATTATCCAAACCACCTTATTGAATCCTCTTTTTTCCTTTGTAAGGTGAAAAACTTGCTCTACAGGTCTGAGATGGAAGTCCAGGAAGCATAATCCCTGTCATCTGCAATGTTGTAGGCTCTAGAGGCATTGACAAGTTGTGACTCTATCGAGTCCATTAAGTCTTTAATGCCTCGAGTGGCATCTGACCACCACATGCAATACACAAAAAACATTTGAGCTTCCTCTTCACATTCCTTTACCTCTATTAAACATTGTAACACCATGTTGTGTGTGGTTGCACATTTGTCCTGTAGTATCAGTAACCTTTTCTCCAAAAGTCTTGACTCTACCTCTTTTTCAGTTTACTCATTTAGGCTAGAGGTATATTCTTTGAGTGAATCAACCAAGAACTTTAAATTCTCAATAGGTGCCAAGGAGTCATCAATTGTGGCACCGGGAGCTGTATCTTGCAAAGCCTTGATGACATCATTTATCAGTTCAGTCCCTTTCTGATGGGTTTCAATAATTTCCTTTTTACTAGAGTCAAGAAAGGCACCACTAAGCTCTATCCTTTGAACCAACATGAGATCTTACTTAGATTCACAAAGCCTTGATGTAAGGAGAGATTAAGTAGCTGAGGTGGAATCACAGGCTGAATCCTTAATTGCCTTGACAAAATACCCTTAAGAGTATTTCCAGATGATTCTTTGGATGACTTTGATGACTCAATGGTCTTCAAAGATTCTTCTTCACTTCTTCCAACCTCTATTTCTTTCTTATTTTCTTCTTTCTTTTCCTCTTCTTCCTCTCCGGAGGGAATTTCTGATGGTTTGCCTTTATTTTCTTCCTTCTTGTTGTCCTCATCATCTTTGTTTTCTTTTTCTTCATTCCTATCTTATTCACACCGTTTCTGATATTCTCATGGTGTTCTTATGGATTGTCATGGTGTTCTTATGGATTGTCACCTATGTCATTCTTAAACTGATCTTCAGTATGTTCTTTGGTTGTATCCTCTATATCTTCTAGAGGAGCAGATGTCTCTGGAGAAGCATGTATATCATCAACCTTATTCAAATGTTATATCTCTTCAATAGATTGATCCTTTACTTCTTTGAAAATGGGTAAATTGGTTGTAGAAGGGATCATTTATTTTGTATCAATGCCTTTGTCTTTAACAGGCTCCTATACTTGAGCTATATGGGAGGAAGAAACAACACTCATTCTAATTCTCTTTGCCATTTCCCTTACTGTATCAAAAGTTTCTTTCCTTAGCTTTTCTGAGCTGTCCTTTTCCCTTGCCATGTGAATAGTGATTCTTTGTTTGACTATGAACCTTTTAGCATATTCTTCTAGCAGAGTAGTATTGAAATGAGAGGAAAAAAACCGAGATTTCTCTTGAATCAAAATTTGGCCATTCACATCACATTACAAAACTATTACATAGTATTTCCTTTAAAAGGCCATTATTCCTATATAAAACTATTTATGGGAATTTAACTACCTGAACTAAATTTATTTATTAAATTAACAATAGCATGTTAATTTATTTATTACTAACTAATTTAAATTTATTTATTAAATTAACAATGGCATGTTAATTTATTTATTATTAACTAATTTATGTCAAGTACTAAATTCTAATACCCCCCCTTAGTACTGACATAGAGAAAAACTAGAAATTAGTACAAGCATTCTTCGTCACTTTGATGAGGAATTTATTCATCACTTGAAGTGTGGTCCTTTCCTTCAATTATCAAAGGAATTCCAGAGCTCAAAATCCATGAAGCTCCATCAATGTTATTCCCAATAGTAAATTGCTCTGCTTCGGCTGTTTTATTTATTACATGATAGCCAGGCCATTTCACACACTTAGATGTATCTGCACTAGTGCCACTATTCTCAAACTCACCATAATACAAGGTATTCAAATAAGTGTTTTTGGAATTCCACTCCAACCAACCAATGTGATCAATTAAATCGCCAAGAGTAGATTGTATGATGATAGTGTGAGAGAACGGTTCCCAAGGTCTTCCCATATATGTAGGAAAATTTCGTTGGATGGGAACTAAATTAGAAGCTTCCATTATTGTACACAACTTTTTGAACTCCAAATGAGATATAATCTATGATTCGTTTGTCAATGCTTCCCTCAATCAATCAAAACATTATAGCACAACAATTGATAAACATGGAATACCACACGATTTTCAAGATTAACAGAGAAATTTTCGTATCTGTTCATGAAATTACTAATAAGGAAATCCTAAAGATAACTATCAAGCCTGATTTTACAAGTTTTCAAGCATATTTATTTAAAACTGAACATTGAAGCAAAATATATGTATTCAAAAAACCCTAGCCTTTTGCAGTGGTGCAACGAATCTAGCAGAACTACAGTGGTAAAGATCATTTGATTCTTGCTAAGTGCCTTTGTCAAATTTTTGGGCATAACTAAAGGCATCATAGTGAGATTGAAGTGGCTTGTGAGGGTTAATGGATCCAAGTCTACAAATAAACAATCTCCACTTAGGAGTGCTACGATTCATCTATATTTTTTTATTTTTTAGATTTTGAATATGTACATGAATAGAATGGAGGAAAAACAATGGAGGGAGTGACCAAGATGGAAAGAGAGAAGAAATTCAAATGAGTGATGAATGCCACAGATTTGCATGTGGTCTACACTGCTCATTTGTTGACAAAATGCAAGAATGGTGGATGGACATCGATGGCTGTTACACATGGTCTGCACTACTTGGCCCTTGAATGAACCACTTTGGATGAAAGACAAACAAATGGAAGGAAAAAAGAGATATCAAGCAACCTGCTTTGATACCATATTGAAATGAGAGAGGAAAAAAATTGAGATTGCTCTTGAATCAAAATTTGGTCATTCACATCATATTGCAAAAATATTACATATTATTTCCTTTAAAAGGCCATTATTCTCGTATAAAACTATTTACGGGAATATAACTACCCGAACTAAATTTATTTATTAAAGTAACAATAGCATGCTAATTTATCTATTATTAAATAATTTATGTCAAGTACTAAATTCTAACAAGTAGCTTGATCAATCTTAGATAAGGAGGATCCAAACTTATTCATGGCATCAATTTTAATCTTATCTTCAACATTCATAGCTTCATGCCTTCTTTGTAGCAAGGCTTCCCATACATTATTAGTTTCCTTTTTCTTCATATCCTCCATGCTTTCATCAAAGATAATCATATATTGAATAAAAACATTTACAATTATTTCCTTATCCTCTTTATCAACCTCATCAAATAATTTAGCACTAGTTACAAAATCATTAGATTCTATCATATTATTTACCTGAGGTTCCAGCTTCATAGGTGGGTGGTCACTTACTGGAGGAGACTGGGGCTTTTCCTCCCTAAGCTTTGATGTTCTTTCTTCACCCTTCTTCTCATGCACATGAATTGTGAAAGAATTATTTTCTTCCTCTGTTTCCTCTTCATCAAATGAGTCCACAACATTGCCTTTGGCTTTCTTAATTTTTGTTCTAGCTCCTTGTGAGGTACCTTCATTGCTGGTGGAAGAAATACTTCTATTCCTTTTCAATTGAACTTCTTCTTGCAAGCCAAGGTCAATATCCTCTTGGGCGGGGGCCCTAGCTCGGTTGGCTAAGTAATTCCGTTGCGGCTCTGCTGGTCACGAGTTCTAGTCTCCCGAATCGTGAATGCCGGTGTCGGCATGACGCCGCCCGATCCCGCGTTAAAGTTTACAGTATGCTGCGGTTGCGGTGCGTGCTACCCGATTCCTGCGGAGTCTAAAAAAAAAAGGTCAATATCCTCTTGTACCACATCACTCATGTTCCTTTTTATGCTTTCCTTTTGTTTTATTCTTCTTTCAAAGGTGGCAAAGGGTGCAACAGGGGGTAAAATTTTCCTCTTGGAAGCTTTGGTGCTAGGTCCAGAGGAAGCATATACATTTATTGTTGCTGGGGTACTGTGTTTTATCTTCTTTTATTTCACTACTATAGTAGCACTGGATGCTGTTGGAAATGTTGAGGTAGTAGTGGAAGGTGATCTTCCTGATCTTCTAGGTTTAGAGGGAACTTTAATTTTTTTGTACGTCTTCTTTGCTGCAACTTCCCTTAACTTATCAACATCATCCTTTGAAAGTGTATGCAGTGCAAAATATTCCTCAACATTTTTATTTATCCTTTTTTCTCTTTGAGGTGTTGAAGTTTCCAAAAACACTTTAGTTCACTTTTCTTCATATGTGCCATGCTGAGGTTGAGAGGGATCCTTGGGGTTGTTTAGCAATATTTCAATGAGACCCTTAGTCATTTTCTCATCAATCTCATATCCTAGAGGCTCTATCCATAGAGTTCTAGGTTCTACTGCCTCTATAATGCACTCATTAGTGGATACTAGGAAAGTTATATCATTTGCATGCTTTTTTACTAGAAATTTTGAAATTCTCTCTCTCTCATGCATTTAATTTTGAAAAATTATGAAAAATGTAGTTAGAGCATCACCCTGTGCCTTGAAATCCCCAATGTTATGAAAATATTCAAAGATTTGATGTGCCACCTGTCTACTAGAATCTCATATAACGTTTTTCCTTTTAGGTAGCTCTCTTAAAAAGTAAAATAGCAAACAGACTATCAGTGTTCCAAACTTGAATGGATATTTATTTGAATTGGTTTGGCTCAAGTTCTCCATACGTTGTTGTTAGAGAAACTCACATAAATCATAGTATCTTCCATTCACCACCATGTCATGTGTAACATAAATTGTAGTTGTAGACACTGAACTTCCTTTGTTGGTAAAGTATATATTCTAACCTATCATGATTTCCACATACCTCATAGCAGAGTTGGTAATAGGTTTGGTTTTCAATGCTCTCCCATCATATTTGGCACTAGTTAATTTCATAACCACATAATTTTTCACAGACTTTAGCATTTGTACAAGTATGGTGTCACAGAGACCAGTCACAAATTTAATCACATCTTTAGAAATTAATCCAAGCACATTTGTTCATACAAATTTATCGTGCACTCTATTGAATGCTATCTTCTCAAACTTCACATCCATTCCACTACAAAAACTAGGGAACCCGTTCCACACATCTAGCTTCTTCTGTACAAGGTTTTCATACTCTAGATTCACTAAGAAATTATCTCCAGTTAAGTCTTTCATCTATTGATTCATGAGTTCTTGATGATAAAATTCTTCAAATTTCCCATGAATGTAGGTTCTAGTGTCCTCAATGGGAAAGACATTATTTGGAACTTTTGAAAATGCATCGACAGGGTTGATGAGGGCTACACTGCCCGAAAAACACACAAAACACAACAATAGATACCAACACAAAAAATGCGAGACAAAAAATAACTCACTTTCATTTATTTTTAGAAAATGAAATTACAGATTCAAAACTTACATGCTACAGCCTCATGGGATTGATTCATTATAGTAAAATCAACTCTGAAAAAAAAGCCTATTATTGAGAGTCACAATCTTCACTAATGGAGCCACCTTCTACAACCCCCACTTAACCCTTTTATTTACCCAATAACTGCCCTAGAATGTTCTAGAAAGTGTACTTTCCCTTTTATTTTGGCGTCCAAAGTCATGTTGTTTGATTTCTTGCCTAGGAAGATATTTTAATGAAATTCACTTTTTAGTGGGGCAGCTTCTTGAGGTCATAACTTTTGATCCATGAAAACCTTTTGAATTTCAATCTAGGGCTCTTAGAAGTCTCAACCACAGTTGGTGTGGCCATTTCTCCCTCAATTATTTTATTAACGCTTATGGAAATTACTTCTAATGCAAACCCCAAACTCACAAAGTATAGATAGCTACAAATACCTTTTTCACGTTGCAACAAAAACTAGGTTTTGATGCCAAATAATTTGAATTGATTTCAAATCTCCTTCAACTCATTTTGATTTCTTCCAAATGTGTAAAAGTGATTTAACACGAATTATATTTTCACTTTATACCTTATTGATTTGCCCTAATTTTGCATTAATTGCATTTGATCTCCAAAAAGTTGATAAACACCTTATGAATATACCGTAAACCCTAAAATGCTCTACAAATCTTCAAATTTGCATGTTTTTGTCATAATCTTTTTCAACATCTTCAGAATTTCATTTTACATCACATATCTTCGTGTCACTGCTTAACACCTTATGTATCAAGGGTTTTTTAGTTTTCTCTGTAATTGCTTCCCCTAAATCCATTATTGGATTTAGTTTTTAGAAGAATTATCTGTACCAAATGGAGGTACAAATGTGTTTGATTCATCCTTGTTCTCAAGTTCTTCATTTTTCTTCCATATCTTCTCCATTTCCTTCTTTACTTCAATAGTATTAATCAACTTTATTCACAAATTTATTCCTTTGTACCTGATTAGATTTCCTCCCATTTTTTCTTTTGCACAATTTTGAAATGTCTTGTTTTTTACAGGTGTAGCACACAAAATTTTTCTGACCAAATTAATTTGAATTCATCCTTGATCTGCATTGGTTAACCTTTTTAACAAATGCATTACATGTGTAGCGATAACCATGAAAATATTGAATCATTCTATCAGTATTGAATCTATTCATCATCATTCGACTTCTGCACTTAGTAACCCTATATCCAAATTTCTTGCATGCAAAGCATTATCCAAAAAATAATCAAACATTCTGATTTATTTTACTTCTAAATTTTGTTGTCCTATGACCAAATTTGTTACATGAAAAACAAATTCCATTAAAAGATGGGTACCTTTGAGCATTAGCTTGTCTAATAGTAGTCCTTCCAATATTGCTTTTTTGGTTCTTGATCTGTCTACCATTTCCTTGGGTCTTCCTTTGATTGTCAACCTTGTTAGGGGATTGATTTTCTTTTGAAATTTTTCCTTCTTCAAGTCCCAAACCACTTTTGTCCTTAGAAGGTTTTTGTCCAACAATTAGTTCATCTAGCCTTGTAGAACTTATTTTGAATTTGTCCTCATGGGATCTTTCTTTCTCCAAATCTGATCTTAAGGTTACCACTTCTTGTTCAATATCAATGCATTCATCAATCTTGCTCTGAATTTTAGCTTTCTGATAGTCCTCAATTCTCTTCTTTTCTTCTACTTGCAATTTTAGTCTGATAATGTCCTCATTTGCTTTCTTCAATTGATCACTGACATCTCTATGCATTTCTTTGAACTTCTTGATTTTCTCTCTTAATTTTTTGATGCATTCATTTGCTTCTTTTAGGTTCTCCTTCAAAATTTCTTTCACTTTCAACTATATCAAGATCTTCGAGAGTAGTGCATTAAGTTCTTTTTCAATTGTGCAGTCATCTTCTATGTATTTAGGTGTAGAGATTTCTTCTAGAGGAATGAGGCACCTTTTGTTAGCCATGTGTTCAAACTCCAAGATCTTCCTCAAGATGTTAAGCTTTTGTAAAGGAACCAAGCTCTAATACCAATTATTGAACACCCAAAATACTAAGAGGGGGGGTGAATCAGTATTCTATAAAACCATTTGGCTATAAACCATCCAACCATTAAAGCATATGTAAGTGCAATTAAGAATGAAGACATGAAAGAGATCACCACATAAAATGAAACATAAACATCAAGATTTTTATGTGGAAAACCCAAAAAGGGAAAAACCACGGTGAGGATTAGCTCACAATATATTATAATCAATTATAAGATATTATAGGGGCTTATATCTAAGACACATTGTCCTTGAAAGGATAACAACATGAAATGATTACTAAATAGAGTGTGGCTCACTACCAAAAGGTGAACTGATGGAATACACCTTTGATGTGCTGAATTTAGTTTCAATTAAGCTCTGAAATACAAAATTCTGCACTGGTTTGTAGCTTCACAACATAC
>VDFB02005156.1:243514-317396 GCA_007258455.2 Sequoia sempervirens
TGCAGGTGACTAGTGTGCACTCTCATCATTGTTGGAAATATTTAATTTTTTGTTGAGCCTTTCTCATGTCAACTCCCTTGTTGCACCTACCTATCAGGAGGCTCTCTTCAACGAATTTTTTTTTGGGATCTTCATCCCTATTCTGCCCCTACATCCATAATTTATTGTGTTAGGTAAATTTGAATTTTGAGAGGGAATTTTTGAAAGAAGACAAGAATAGACAAATAGAAGGAATGCAATAGTCAGTAAGTGAAGTTGCAAGAAGAAGTTGCAACAAACAACAAAGAATATTTTGAGAATGAAGTGCACAGTATGTGCAGGGAGTAGCAGATAGCTCCAAATTGTTCTGTGTGTGTAGGGAGCAACAAATAGCTCTAGACGAACATGAAGAAGAGAGAGAGCTCTAAGAAGCTCTAGATTGTTGTGTGTGTGTGTAGCTCCAGATTGCTGTCAAAGTATTTTGTAGTTTCAAGTTTAGAAATCATTTTGTAAATGTTATTTTCTGGTTTAATAGAACAAACAAAAGTTTTCATAAACAACTACATGTCTCCAATCAATTTGTTTTGTTATTCCACATTTAATTTTGGTATTCCCAATTGATTGGGAAACAAAGCAACAAATATGTGCATTTTATTTGTGTTTGGGATTCATAAAATCCTTCAGATTGGTATCAGAGCTAGAAGGCCCTAAGTCTTGAGTGAGTTGGGAATTTATTTTCTAGGTGTTTAAAGTTTGTTTTGTTGGAGACATGGTTGGAGAAGGGAGTAAGAATTGGCAGAAACCACCACCATTCAATGGACAAAACTATGATGTTTGGGAAAAGAAAATGAAGATCATAATGGTTGCAAATGATTTGTGGGAGTTTGTGATTAGTGGGTTCAATGATATGACTAATCTAGCAACATATGCAATCCTCACAAACAATTAGAAGACCCAGTTGAAGGAGACAAGGAGGAAAGATGCAAAAACATTGAGTCTAATTGATGCAGCCTTGATAGAGGCCATTTTTCCTAGAACAACAACTAACTATGCAAAGGAAGCTTGGGAAATCCTCCAAACTAGTTACAAAGGGACTGATAAAGTTAGATTGGTGAAGCTCCAGATGTTTCGAAGAGATTTTGAGACTCTCCAAATGAAGGATAGTGAGTCTATCTCAAATTTTCACACAAGAATCTCTAATTTGATAAACTAGTTGAGGATGAATGGAGAAGCCGTGGAAGAGTAGAGGATTGTGGAGAAAATCCTCAAAAGTCTACGCTCAAAGTTTGATGCAGTAGTGATTGCCATTGAAGAGGCAAAGGACCTCTCAACATTGATTGTTGATGAGTTGATGGGTTCCCTACAAACCCATGAGCAATGCCTAAATATGTTTGAAAATTCTTCCCATGAGCAAAATTTCAAAACTCAAGCCAACAAAAGAGGTAGGGGGAGAGGTAGAAACAACTTCAAACGAAGCTCAAGAGGTAGAGGTAGAGGTAGATTTGGATGTGGAAGTATTGGAGAAGATAGCCCAGGATAAGCACACAACTAAGAGGGAGCAAGCAATTCTCAATCTAGCTCTGAGCAAGCCAAGAAGAACAATTCAAGTCAAAAGTTTGAGAAGAGCAATGTTGAATGCTATTATTGCCATAAGTTTGGTCATTATGCAAGTGAGTGCTGGAAAAGGCAACGCGATTAGTCCAAGTAAAGTGCAAATGTGGCTGATGAAAAAGTGGTTGAAAGTAATTAGCAAAAGGCTTTCATCATGTGCAACATTGCTGAGCAAGGCAGTGATGAAGTGTGGTTTTTAGATAGTGGATTTAGCAACCACATGAATGGTAATGAGAGTTTATTTTATTTCATTGATAAAAATGTCAAGTCTAAAATAAAAATGGGGAACAATGAAATAGTTCTAGTTGTGGGAAAGGGGTCTATTATGTTTTGCACCAAGCCAGGCAAGAAGAAGGAGATTGAAAATGTATATTTTCCCCTTGGTATAAAACACAATCTCATGATTATTGGAAAACTAATCCAAAAAGGATACAAAGTGTTGATGGAAAAGAATAATGCATCATTTATGAGAAGGATGGAAGTAAGAAAATAGTTGCAACAGTGCCAACGACAAAGAACATAATGCTTCCTTTGAGGTTAGAGACTTTTTCTCAGCTTAGTCCACAATTGCAACCCCCAGACATGGAAAATGTATCATAGTACAACAACAAGCAGCCTTCAAGAGAGTCATTCAAGACCCTTCTAAACTTTGGCATCTCAAGTATGGACACTTAGGCTATGCTGGTTTGAAAATTTTGTCAAAGAAGGGTATGGTTAGAGGTTTTCCAATCATTGTAGAGCCTAGTGGTAGATGTGAAGCCTGCATTTTAGGCAAGCAACATAGCCAACCCTTTCAATCAGGAAATTCTAGAAGGGAAAGAGCAGCATTGGAGTTGGTGCATATTGATTTGTATGGCCTTATGCAAATAATTTCTATTGGTAAGAGACAATATTTTATGACCTTCATAGATAATTACAGCCATAAGACATGGGTCTATTTATTACAAAATAAATTTGAAGCATTTGACAAGTTTGAAGTGTTTAAGGCCCAAGCTAAAAAGGAGAGTGGACATTTCATCAAGGTCCTAAGGTTAGATAGAGGGTGAGAGTATACCTCCAATCAATTTGTGAATTTTTGCAAGCAACATGGCATTAAGAAGGAGTTAACAATAGCCTATACTCCGTAGCAAAATTGAGTGATTGAGAGGAAAAAAGAACCACTGTGGAGATGGAAAGAAGTATGCTTAAAGCCAAGAGACTCCCAAATGAATTTTGGGGTGAAGTTGTAGCAACAACAATATATTTGATAAATAGAAGTCCTACAAAGGTAGTTTGTGACAAGATTCCACAAGAGGCATGGACAAAATGAAAGTGGAAGGTTGAGCACTTGAGAGTGTTCGGGTGTGTGGCATATGCACTTGTGCCAAAAGAGAAGAGGCAAAAGTTGGATGACAAGGGTGAGAAGTGCATCTTCATGAGATATAGTGAAGAGTCCAAAGCCTACACGCTATATAGCCCAATCACCAAGAAAATAGTTACTAGTAGAGATGTGGAGTTCTTAGAGGATGAATCATGGGATGGTTTGATAGATACTGACATCTCCGTATAGCTCCTAACAACTCCAGTTGATGAAGAAAAAAATATGAAGTGCATCAAGATGATGTTATGGAGCACCCAATATCTCCTAATAGCTTCAGACTGCTCCAAACCAATGCATAAGTAGGGTCTACTCAGCAAAACAACAATAGTAGTGAAAGTTCAGACCCCGTTCTTACCTCTCTAATGCCAAGAAAAACGAAGAGTCTAAGGGAGATCTACCAAAATGAAAGGTATGATGAAAGTATGAATTTTGCATTATTTTCTCATAGTGATCCAATTTATTTTGAAGATGCTGTGAAAGAAAAGAAATGGTGTGAAGCTAAGGATGAGGAGATAGATGTAATAGAGAGGAATAGAACATGGGAGCTAACTGATTTTCCTTCCAACAAGCAAGTAATTGGAGTGAAATGGGTCTATAATACCAAAAGTAATGCTGATGGAAGAATAGAGAGGCACAAAGAAATATTAGTTGTGAAGGGATACAAACAATAGTTTGGGAGAGATTATGATGAGACATATGCTTCAGTTGCAAGGATGGAAACCATGTGGGAAGTCATAGAAATTGCAACCCAACACAAATAAAAAGTATTTTGAATGAATGTGAAGTCCACCTTCTTAAATGGAGTGCTGAAAGATGAAGTGTATGTGGAGCAGCCACCTGGTTATGAAGTTCTAGCTCAAGAAAACAAGGTATATAGGTTGAAGAAAGCTATTTATGGGTTGAAGCAAGCACCAAAGGCATGGTACAATAGGATTGACTCATATTTGTTGAGAAATGACTTTAACAAAAGTGATGGTGAGCCCACTCTTTACATCAAGGAAGCTGAT
This sequence comes from Sequoia sempervirens, assembly GCA_007258455.2. NCBI lineage: Eukaryota > Viridiplantae > Streptophyta > Pinopsida > Cupressales > Cupressaceae > Sequoia > Sequoia sempervirens. The sequence continues at coordinate 247,472 of VDFB02005156.1, forward strand.
GGTAAGATTTTAATTGTTGTCTTGTATGTTGATGATTTAGTTTTCACTGGGGATGATGATTTCCTTATTGCTAATTTTAAAGAGACCATGAAAATATAATTTGAAATGAAAAACTTAGGTATCTTGAGGTATTTTCTAGGCATAGAAGTAAAACAAATGCATGATGGCATTTTTATCTCTCAAGCAAAGTATGCAGCAGAGAATTTGAAGAGGTTTAGGATGCAAGATAGCAAGCCTGCCCCTACACCAACAACCATAGGTTTGAGGTTAAGCAAGGAAGATTGTAGCAGTAATGTTAATCCAACCATGTATAAGAATTTGGTTGGAAGTTTGATGTATTTAACAACTAGGCCTAATATAATGCATAGTGTAAGTCTAATTTCCAGATTTATGGAGACTCTAAAAGAGTCACATTGGAGAGTAGGTAAAATAATCCTGAGGTATGTGAACGAAACCAAAGGATATGCCATTTTGTATAGTGTAGCAAATGATTTTGGGCTGGTTGGTTACACAGATAGTGATTGGGCCTGGGGAGATTGGATGATAGAAAGAGCACATATGGATATGTGTTTCACTTGGAATCAAGAGTTATTTCACGGACTTCCAAGAAACAACCCATAGTTTCCCTATCTACAACTGAGGCTAAGTATATAGTAGAAAATGCAGTTGCGTGCCAAGCTATTTGGCTAAGGAGGACTTTAGCAGACTTGAAGGAAGAACAAAAGAATGGAACAACTGGAACAACTATAGTTTGTGACAATGTTTCATCAATTGCTTTGACAAAGAATTTGGTTTTTCATGGAAGACACAAGCACATTGAAATTAGGTATCATTTCATAAGAGAATTAGTTGAGAAAAGTGAAATCAAAATGAAAATTTGTAGGTCTGAGCAACAACTTGTAGATATTTTTACCAAACCATTGAACAGAGATTGTTTTGAAGGCCTAAGAAGAAATTTAGGTGTTGTTGATTTGTATGAAGAATGATGTTGTTTAACGACTCAGTCAAAGGGGGAGTGTTGGAAATATTTATTTTTTTGTCTGATCCCTTCTCACGTCAACTCCCCTATTGCACCTACCTATTAGGAGGCTCTCTTCAATTTTTTTTTTTTTGGGATCTTCATCCCTGTTCTGCCCCCGACTCTAGAATTTATTGTGATAGGTAAATTTGAATTTTGAGAGGGAATTTTTGAAAGAAGACAAGATAGAAAAATAGAAGGAATGTAATAGTCAGTAAGTGAAGTTGCAAGAAGAAGTTGCAACAACAACAACAAAGAATGTTTTGAGAATGAAGTGCAGAGTGTGTGCAGGGAGCAACATATAGCTCTAGATTGTTCTGTGTGTGCAGGGAGAGCAGATAGCTCCAGATGAATAGGAAGAAGAGAGAGCTCTGAGAAGCTCCAGATTGTTGTAAGTGTGTGTGCAACTCCAAATTGCTATCAAAGTAGTTTGTAGTTTCAAGTTTAGAAATTATTTTGTAAATGTTACTTTCTAGTTTAATAGAACAAAAAAAAGCTTGCATAAACAATTGTGTATCTCCAATCAATTTGTTTTGTTATTCCGCATTTTATTTTGATATTTCCAGTTGATTGGGAAACAGAGCAACAACTCTGTGCATTTTATTTGTGTTTGGGATTCAGAAAATCCTTCAATCATCATAGACATGACTTAGAGTGACTCCAATTCCATTGGAAACTACCCATCTTGGAGTTGATGGCATAAGTTGAGGATGCATGAAGATAGTTAAGGAATTTGGCATTACACCTGTCAAATGCATTTTCTTTAAATTCTCCATAACCTGTAATAATAGCATTCCATTAGATGACATCTCTTTGTGGAATTCTGTAAAACAGTTCGTATACCTTTTCTTGCACCAGTATTTTGTATGCATGTCTATGAAGGCCGTTGTAACTACAGTATCTATCAAAATTCCTCTAACCATTATAATCTAGTGGATGTTCATATCCCTCTTCGAAAGTGCTTTCTATTTCGACATGTGTATGAGGATAGTAACACCTGTAGATTGGACACATTTGAAAGCTTCTAAACACGGTTTAAAATATATCTATTTTGTGCATACCCTGCAACCGCGATATTCCATGAGACCACATCTCTTCAAGGCATTATGTAAAACATGGCTCATGCACCCTGTGCATGCTTCCAGATTTTACATGCATGACTTGCAGCTTTAAAGCTAACTCTGAAGCTACAACTGGTGCATTTTGACTTCATTAAATTTGTGCTTTGATAGATATCCATACTTATTCCAAAGATCCTATTTTATTATATATATGTTTTTACAGACCACGGGTGGAGAAAATGTTCGCCAAGGTTGTGAGTTGGGTGTTACACCTGCACAAAATATTTAAGAAAATTCATAGAATTTCACTTAACTGTTTACATACCTTTGTACATTCTCGCTTCGTAGTTTCTTTTGGAAGAATCACCTTTATAAAGCTGCTATTAAATCTTGTTTGAAAGCCTTCATTCTGGTTTGGGCATTGAAATTTGCTTGGAATATTTTTAAAACTTCACATACTCTTCTTGCAATCATGAGACAACATTTCTGTGAGAGTGTCTTGTTTCACAATTCAGCACCATACTTTATTGTAGGTATAAAAATCTAACTTTGGCGCTGCTCTTTCATCATTTCCATTTAGGGAAGACCAATCTTTAGCACCTTATCTGCTGCTTTAATCTCTTCACAACAATAGAAAAATAACTGAAACTTAGCGCTAGCAAATCCCAAAGGTTGAGACAAGAGTTCTACAAGTTTTAGTGCTGGTAATGTTTGCTTCAAAGTCTTTAAATCTGCATGGCAAAAAACTCCCAATTTGTTGCAGTTGCATTATCTTGCAATTCTGAGACTTAAAGACATGGTGTGGGATAGAAAGTGGTGCTGATTAGTAGCATGCTAGTGAAAGTCGTGGTATTTGGTTTTACACACTTCTTTGAGGTATTTTGCCAAACAGTTTATGTGCCTGCATGCTACTCAAATACATCCACTTGAAAGCTTCTGAATATTTGCTAATGAACCCCTCATTGCATGGATGGCATGAGACATCCTCAGTTTTAGTTGCTTTCAATAAGATTCCAGAAATAGAGGAACTAGAGCCATTCATGAGTTTTAAATTGATGCCTAACTCTTTTTTTTTTTATACTTTCTTTTGCTTTTGAAGATTTTCTCTCAAAATAGGATAACCAATTAAAATTAGTTATTCAAATCACAATTTTTTTTTTTGAAGTTAGAAATTTGGGTTGTGAGTTGTGAATTTGAGATTTTGCAAACTTACAACTTCTTTTTCTAACTTAGGATTTTGGGTTGTGAGTTGAACTCACAACCTACTTTTCTAAGTTAAGATTTTGAGTTGTGAATCCAACTCACAACCTATTTTTCTAACTTAGAATTTTAAGTTGTGATTTTAAATAACTTCCTTTTAAACTTCAACCAACTTCCCATTTGAGCTTTTAATTACTTATTTAATTAAAATAAGTAATTAATTCATCTACAACTTGAAAATTCTAATATGACATGAAACACCTTTTCTTTCCATTAAACCTTTATTACGCTGCAACCATTTTGAAATAAAATATTTCAGATTAATTGTGCAACTAAAAACCCGCCAAACAAAGAAATCTTCATAACTTTTAATTCATTGTGTATTTTTGCATAAAAAATTTCCAGCTTGTTCAAAATATCATTAAAAATAAATCCATTACATGAAATCTTCCCAACTCTTCTAAAATTGGTATTTAATTGTTTTCGTGATCCCACGCACAAAAAATGAAGCATTAGAATATCTCAATTTGTGAAGATTCAAGACACAAAAACTGGCAATATTGGAAAAAATACCCTCATTATCATCCCTATTAAAGGAATTCATACCAACTTTCACTCATTTTAAAAATTAACTGTTTTCATGAATTTCACCACTTTTTGCTATTACACCCGATTTTAGACTTAAGACCCCAAAGTTGCTATGATAAAGTAGGTTAAACCAATTGACATCAGTGAATAACACTTGAATTATTTTGAAGGATGATGAATGATTTGGCAAGATGCTCAGAATTTGTGGGTGATTAGAGATATTTTTTTTACTCGGAGGCTCTCAGCTTAAGGATTTTGAATCAAAAGTTTAAAACTTACCAAGTTTAAAATTGGGTTAACAAAGTTTCATTTTGTAAAACTCAAATTTAGGTCAATTTCAAAAATCGAAAGAAGCTACCATGATGAGAAGAATGCTTAAGCAAATTCGATGATTTAGAAGAAAAATATGATGAAGAGGTGAATATATGCCCCCTCCTGTTTTTTCCCCTATCTAGGTGGGGTGAAAACAATGATGGAAGGAACATTATTTCCACAAAAATGGGCAAAAATGACCTATATATGCCCGGGTGGGCCCATGGAAGGATCATTTTCACTATTCACGGTGAGGATCTTGTTGAATTCTATGAGAGAAGATTCAACAAAATACCTCACAAAGGTGAGTACATAGCCCCAAGGATTGGGCAACTTCATGCAATAGTAGTGACAGGCAACAAGCCATACAAGGTACAATTTTTTTGACCCATCTTGTCATTTTAGCATATTTTTTTAGCTTTTTGTTTTCTTTGAGTAGCGTAGATGTCTAGCTAGCATGGAGGTGTTTGACTGGCGTGTTGTCATTCTGACAACACATCAATGTCCTCCGACCACATTAGCATCCATCCTGTGCGCTATCTTCGAGAATCAGTCGACTTAGATGTCTATGCAACATGCATTAGTCTCAAAGTTTGACTTAAGAAATTTTTGATGCAAAGAGATTTTTTTTTGATGATGTAAGAGTTGCCATGAAACTTGGTGTTTGTGTAGGTGGTTGGAGATTCGTGAGAAAGTCGGTGAATCACTGTTGACATTATTGTGAGACCATAACAGTGAGCTACACCCTGATGACCAGGAATTGCTATGATGGGTCAGCCTCTGGTGGGTATACACCATACTAGAAATTTGATATCATACATTGATGCTAATGGCACTCATGGAGCACAGGGAAATAAACACCTCGAGCTTTCACCTGTCGATGGGGGAAATGACCATCACCCTGGAGGATGTCTATTGTATCATTGGGCTACCTTTCCAGGGACATCGAGAAACCTTATGACAAGAGCAAGACGACATAGGATGCCCATGAGGGCCAACAATACTATATTGGGCGAGTGGTCCCAACGTACACCACAAGCCATATTTACATCAAATGGCTTGAGTAGGGATAAGTGGCAATACCACTCATCCATCAAGTCATGACTGTCACAGTCATGCTATGTGTTGTGATGGATGGGTGAGGTTTGCACCTACATGGTGGCCTCATCCATTACATCTATGTTATGGAGGAGTGGGGCACAGTCTTTGATTGGGGTTGAAGTATGCTTGTGCATCTCTATCATGACCTTGAGCACTATGTGCACTAGAAGTACTATAGCCTCACCATCTACAAGGTATTATAGGTGTGGAAATTTGAGCATATCAAATGCATGAGGCCGGTTGGGGTTCCCTATGGTTTGGTGCATGGTATGCCCATGACACACACATATCCCTTGGTGTGTGAGTAGCGCTATGGAAACATGGATTTTTGGAAACTTCAGTTTGATTCTTTACGGGAGTGGGACATCAAGTGGCACCCATATAGGCAAATGGGGATTTTTCCCATCGATAGGTGGTAGCTGCACAAGATGCAGTGTGATAGACTCTTAACAACTCAATTATATCACATCATTGTACCCTACTATTGGCATCGGGTGGCCCGATAGTTCGAGTAGGTTTAGACCATCCCTTGGTGCCTGCCATGTGTATGTGATCGACGAGGAGCACTATCCAAGTAGGGGATCATCCTCGTCTAACTATCATAGACATCACAATTAGCTACAATGGATCAGACAATGATGATTAGCCCCTAGTCCTTACATCCAATGATGTCGATGTTGTCCATAGTTTTGCAGTGTGGTGGGCAACAGTAGGCTCAACCTCGATTTTCCTAGCAGATGCCCCCATGGGCAATGTTGGTGTACAAGGGCAAGGGGTAGGTATCTTAGTGACAACGATGAGGAGGGTGAGGTTGTGGTGGGTGGGGCTCTAGGGATACTGAGGTAGCGACAACATGTGTCTTTATCCACACCAATAGCCCTTGTTTCATTGACTCCACCTACAAGCTAGATAGTCACACCTCCTTTAGTGATGGTAGCAGAGCCAAGTGTAGCGCCTCCTGATCCACACTAGTAGGCTGGGGACCTAGGAACAGATGTGATACATGTTTCATTTTAGTTTTTCTCATATATATATACATTCATGTTTTGATATGATATGGTACTGATAACGTCCACTTGCTTTGTGGTTGTAGTGGACACACAAGAGTGGATTACCTTTATTGGGTGATGCATAACAGAGGCGAAACCAACCTTCTAGATCCAAGGGACCATCCTTGATGTGTACAAGCCACCATTAGTAGGGTGACATTCCCATCTTTTTGAGCCTGTAGCACGTCTGAGGATGGCATATAAGGAGGTGCACGTTGAGGTTATCCAGAGGACCGAAAACCTAGCCACTATGATCGGGCAGCGTGATCAATGAGCGATGGAGCTCCACATAGCCTTAGCCAAGCGAGAATAGGCCATGATGCATGCCGAGAGTGTCCTAGTGACACATGATGCCCTGTAGAGCCATCTCGATGACCTCGAGAGGAAAGTAGAGGTAGTGAGGCCAATCATTGATCCCTAGGTGCAACAACTCCAGGAAGAGTTGTAGTGAGCCCATGAGCAAGAGGCTTCATTGTAGGAACAAATGGAAAAGCTATGGGAGGATAGGGAAAATCCTAGAGGAGAGATCCAAGGGCTACAAGCACAAAGTAGGTCTGTGTTGTGGTCACATCAGTCACATTCATATGCATCTAGTCAAAATTCTCCCCCGCCACCATTTTCGACACTAGAGGGATTAGGGAGCCACACAATTGGGGGCTAGAGGTTTGATTTTGCATGCTAGATTTTGTATACTAGATGATTTTTGATGTATAGACACATACATATATACAGTCACCACATTTTGATATAGTGGTGTGATATATGTACATGAAATTTTTGATATATATAATTATGATATTTTGAACAACATCATGGTGTTCTTATGTGTTCTTTTCTTTCAAGTATGGCTATGTGATGGATTTATGTTTATGGATGTATGTTTAGATTAGATGCTATCATGATTTAATAAACACACATTGAATGCATGCTTAATTTAATACAATGATGATCTAATTGCCTAACCAAAAGATGTTAATTAGATATAATGCATAGTTACACAACATAATAAACATGTATATATAATTCCTAATTGAAGAAATTAATTACATACAAATTTTCAAATCATAACAAAAATTGAGAAAATGTGTTAATGAAGAGATGTCATGGCATAACAAACTACAATCCCTGAGGGGAGAGTGTCATGCATGCCACATAGACCCTACACATATTATTGACAAAGATGCATTGTATTGATCATTATTTTAAAGGAATTCCATCCATAGATGATAGTCCATAGGCACCAAAACCATACACAAAGGTGATTATGTAATGACCTAACTTATTAGGGCTGAAATTTCCCTTTTGATTGGGTGGTGCATTTACATTTCTCTTATTCTTATAGAGAACAAGATCACCTACCTTGAAAGTTTGAGAAAGAACACCTTGATTATATGTTTTAGAAATAGATCGTGGATAAGCTTGGAGATGTTTAAGGGCCTATAATCGACACTCATCAAGTAACTCAAGTTGATACAAGTGATCAACATGATAAATGCCATCATCAATCAATCCTTTAAGGGAAACCCACAAAGATGAAATTTCCAACTCTAAATGAATGATAGCCTCAATACCATACATGAGGTTATACGGGGTTGTACCAATAGCCATACAAACACTCGTGCGATAGGCTCACAAGGCATGTGTTAATTGATTATGTTAGTCTTTATCGTGTTTATTCATTATTTTTTGGAGAATCAACTCTGTATCAATGGGTTAATTTTAGGTAGAGTTAGCGGATTAGATCAATAAACAAAAACCCAAAGAAGCTATCAAATACAATGAAAGAAAATGAAATAAACGAGAATGATTATACATGTTACTCATTGAAGCTTCCATGATTCACCTCTATAGCACCTTCTAGCTTGTAGCGATTATGATTGTGGCCCTCAGATTTGTGTATGTGAGCAAATGACTATGACAATGTCCTATGCAAGTTTTGAAGGATTTAAATGACAAAAGACTATGCCTATGACAAATGACTATAATGCCTATGAGTAAATAATCCAATTTAATAAACTAAGTGCAAAGTAAATTCTAAGCATGAATGTCAAAATAATGAAGTCATGTGTGTGTAAGTCTAGAATGTGAGCAAAATTGACATTTTATAGAAAACACAATTTTGGATGGACGAACGAGATTGAAAGCTAACAAAGCCTAAAATTAGTGGATGAGATTGCATGTGACAATCCCTAATCAGGGTTAGGGAAAAATCATTAAATGAGTGGTCAAGATGTCATTTGAGAAAATCAAATCGACAGTCAAGAATAAATGTGATAATTATTCAAAAAGATAAAGATTTTCAAAAATCAAGAAGATAAAGACTGCTTGATTTGTGAGATTCAAAACAATCAATAAGATAAGAGTTGAACTAAAAAGAAAATTTGGAAAATCAAGAATTTGCTCAATTACTTGATTTTTGGAAGAAGATTACCATTTTGAATTAAATAAATTCAAAATATGGATTTTGTGTGACAATAAATAATCGATTTTCATATTATTTACTAAAATGAAGTGACAGTTAATAAAATGAGATCATTTTAAATTATTTCATTTTTTTAAAATGAGAGAAATGTTAAATTAGGTAATTAAATAATTAAAGATAATCATTTCATTTAGAGGATTATGACCGATAATTAAATAAATTAATAAATTCATTTAATTATGAGAATTAGTGACATATTAAATAAATAAATAAAATTCATTTATTTAATAATCGAGAAGACATAAATGAATAAAGGTAATTAATAAATTAATTTAATTGTAAGAGGATAAAAGACTCTTAGTGACGTATTGAATAAATAAATAAAATTTATTTATTTAATAATCATGAAGAATAAAGATACATGAATTAATTAAATAATTATGAATTATTTAATTAATAGTTGAATGTGGACCAAGGACATAATTAAATGTCATAATTATACTAGGACGAAAGTGAAAATAGAGCTTGCAGGCCTAGGTCATTTTTAAGTGTCTAGTTATGACAATCAAGAATTAGGAACCCATTAAACTTTGTATTTGGCTCTGTTGGTGGTCGTGTTGATGTGGATGCTACAAATATCTATTGTTGTGTGATAGAGGGTTGTCCATGTGACCGAGGCGATATAGGTAGATTAGCAAGACAGAGAGAATACTCTCCAACTCCGTTTTCCTTGAATCGTAGTTGCTTGTCAAAGCTTTTGGTTAACTGACTGATTTGTGTATCAACTTTGGGAGAAGTAGCAATAGGAGCTTCTCGATTGTTAGGAACCAAAGTATCTTGACTAGCTTTGATGTTGGCACAAGTCTGACTGTTCGAATTATCAGTTGGTATTGTGATCTTTTGTCTGTCATAAGGAAACTTACGACATTGATGATATGTGGATGGAATCGCTTGCATTTTGTGGATCCAAGGACAACCCAACAAGATGTTGTATGAAAGATCACGATCTAACACTTGACATAAAGTATTTTTGATAATAGGTCCCACTCTGACTGGTAGCATGATTAAACCCTTGGAAACTCTTTCCTCATAGCCATAAAAACACTCGTACGATAGGCTCACAAGGCATGTGTTAATTGAGTATGTTAGTCTTTATCCTGTTTATTCATTTTTTTTTGGAGAATCAACTCTATATTTTTATTAGACACTTTAGCTTGGCCAATAGCTCGAGGATAGTATGGTGTAGAAAAGTAGTGTTGAATATGAAACTTTTTCATGAATTATTTCAGCTTTTTGTTCTTAAATGAATTAACATTGTCAAAAACAAGGGTAGAAGGAAATTCAAAACAAGCAATGATATTATTTAGAAGAAATCTACCTATTGTTTGAGCATTCATGGATCAAATTGGAATAGCTTCTTCCCATTTTGTAAAGTGATCGATAGCGGTAATGATGAAGGTATGTCCTTTACAAGAAGGAGGTGATATTTTGACAATAATATCTAGCTCCCATTTTCCAAATGGCCAAGGTGAGGTTTGATTTTAAAGCTCTTGCACAGGAGCCCAAATGAGATTGTTTTGTTGTTGAAATTAAGGACACTTCTTGACAAAGGCAAAGGAATCCTGCTCCATTGTTTTCCAAAAGTATCTCATGTGAATTAGTTTATGCATGAAGGATTTACCACCAATATGTCCACCCCTAGAGCCTAAATGGGATCTTGAAGGGCAAGGGGTATTTCAGCCTTAGTGAGACACTGAAGAAGAAGACCATTATAAGAATTTCGGTAAAAAACATCAAACAATATAATATATCAGATTGAAAGTTTACATATCTAAGTGTAAGCATTTTTGATTACATCATCGAGAAAATTTTTAGTCTTCAGATAATTATAAATGTGAGAATACCATTCCCTCAAGTCCATGTGAGCACACACTAGACCATTGGGTTCAAGTTGATTTGAGACAACAAGAGAGTAGATAATGCAAACCACAAAGTGGTACTCTTCTATACTGACATTCAAAGATACAAGGGAGATTGTGCTCACCATTGCATCTGCATGTCAATTTTATCTCCTAGGAATGTTGTCTATCATGAAAGAAGAGAACGATCAAGCAAGGATAAAGCCAAATCTTGATACTAAGATAACTTACTCTACTTATCTTGATACATTCTCATGATTTGATCTACAATAAGTTTGAAATCACCATGAATGAGAATATGTTTAATGTTTAATGCCATTGTGGTACACACACCAACAATAAGGGATTTGTAATCAACAATGTTAGTGCAATGAAATTCCAATTGAAAGGATAAAGAAACTGACATACCTTGGGGTGAGATTAAAATGAGTAGATTAAAACTACACCTACCTTGGAGCCAGTTTGACATACTGATCCATTGAAGTACATCTTCCATATAGGTTCATGGTTTAATGCAAAAATACTTTCATCTGGAAAAAATACAAATTAGGGGAAGGAGTGAGATGAGGGAGCTTTTTCCAATTGATCGACAACAACTTGATATTTGATTGCTTTCTGAGTTGCAAACTTGATGTCAAACTCAGAGAGCAACATCACCCATTTCACCAATCTTCTTGAAAGACCAGTTTTGAACAAATGTTTAAGAATATCACATTTTACAATAACATGAGTTTCAACATGAAGAAGATAATGTTGTAACTTGTGCGTTACAAAAATGAGAGCAAGACATTATTTTTCCATAGCCGAATAAAAAGTTTTGTAATCGACCAAAATATGGCTAATGTAGTAGACCACTCTTTCTTTACCATTATCATCATGTTGAGCTAATAAAGAAGATAAGGAATGAGGTGATGTAGAGATATAAAGTAAAAACGGTTTATCTTGCATAACTGACATCAAGATAGGAGGATTGGCCAAATAAATTTTGATTGACTCAAAAGCTTTTTTGCACTCATCTTCCCATCAGAAAAAAAACAAATAAAAAAAAAACTTTATTTAGCAAATGCATGAATGGAAGGGTGTGATTAGCCAAATAAGATACAAATCTACAAATCTCCTAAATCTTCCCTTGCAAACTTCATAATTGAGAGATGCTTTTAGGAGGTGGCATGTTAACAATTACAATAGTTTTGTTTGTGTTGAATTCAATTCCACGGTGAAAGACGATAAATATCAAAAGCTTGTCGACATCCACACCAAAGATGCACTTAAGAGGATTTAGCCTCATTTCATAGAGTCAAAGCCTCTCAAAGATAAGACACAAATTTTCAATGTGATCTTGACAAGTCATAGACTTAGCCAAGATTTCATCGATGTAACCTTCTAGAATTTTATGAATGAAATCATGAAAGATAAGAGCCATCGCCCATTGGTAAGTTGCTTTATCATTATTTAACCCAAATAACATGACTACATAACATAAGGTAACCCCAAGGGGTAGTGAAGGCTATCTTATACTAATCTTCTAGATTAATATGAATTTGATTTAGCCCAAGAATCCATCCATGAAAGACAATAAGGCATGGCCTACGATCAAGTATATAATCATATCAATATTAGGAAACACAAAATCATCCTTAAGAGAAGCCTTATTAGGATAAAAAAAATCAATGAAAATATAAATATGACCATTAGGCTTATTAACAATGATGATATTCGATATCCAAGGTGAATAGTCAATAGGATGGATAAAGCCAACTTTTAAGAGTTTCTTTATCTCAGTCTTGACTAATAAGGCAACCTTGGGATTAATATTTCGTATATTTTGTTTAACAGGTTTAGCATTGGGACATAGAATGATATTGTGGATCACCACAAACTCATCAATAGTAGGCATGCCCTCATATGACCAAGTGAAGGTTTCAAGATGAGAATGTAACAAATTAAAATTTTGTTTAGACTCTTCTAAAAAAAGGCATTTTTGAATCTTAATTATCTTTTTAGAAGACTTAAGATCCTCAAAACATTAGAAGTATCTCCTTTAAGGAGAGTACTATGGTATTCAGGATGGGATATAGGAACATTATGATCCACATTAGATAAAGGGGCCTTCTCATCAATGCTTATAATGGATTCTCCAAAGTACGCATGTATATTCAAATGATACAAAAATCCTCATTTATGTTGATAGGAAGGTAAATGAGAGTAGACACCTAAGGATTCTTCTAACACTTCCTCCAAAGAGAAAACATATAGAAGAACTTGATTAGATTCTACCTTGTTTCAATGAATTAAGGATTATTGAACACCTTGAATACTAAGAGGGGGTGAATCAATATTCTATAAAACTATTCATCTATAAACCATCCAACCATTAAAGCATATCTAACTGCAATTAAGAATGAAGACATGAAAGAGATCACCACATCATTACAACCATGGTGAGGATTAGCTCACAATATATTATAACCAGTTCTAAGATATTACAAGGACTTATAGCTAGGACACACTGTCCTTGAAAGGCTCATAGCTTGAAATGATTACCAAATAGAGTGTGGCTCACTGCCAGGAGGTGAATTGATGGAATACACCTTTCATGTGCTGAATTTAGTTTCAATTAAGCTCTGAAATACGAAATCCTACACTAGTTTGCAGCTTCACAACAGACATTGCCTTGATACATAACTTATACATACAAGCTCACATAATATCACACACTATCACACATCTATTTTCTTCAATACAAAGATGTTTCATATATATATGCTATTACATCCACACACATCAATTAGGTCGGCCTAATTAGATGTATACACACTTAATTCAAAAATAGCTTGTCAGCCCAAACCTTGAAAAACAAAAAAATGTGCAAGGCATGATTTATGTCAGCATAGACCTAAAAAGGATCTCTTTGACATCCACACAACATATCAATCTTCATACCACTTATTCATGTCGGCTAGAAGACGATCACAAAAATAGACCAAACCAACTAACATAAATCAACAATATGATCACATGAGTGTGAGCCATTTGGAATACATATATATTTAGCACCTATAAATCATATCCCAAAGTCATAACAATTGGATCAAAGTACCAGAGGAATGAAAACCAAATAACTCATACCATTATGCACAATTTTGAGCAGAAAACTGTATGCCGATCTTTTGTCATTTGTATCTTTTAGCCCATTCAACCAAAATTTCTAAAAACTTGTTCATAGATGAATTTAATAGTCCTGAATAACATACTAAAATTATGTACACCAATCTTCTAATATGAGCAGTTCTAGACCAAATTATCGGATCAGGTTAACACAAACATTGTTTACCATATTAGACAAAACTGCCACCAAATAATGTTGGCATCAATGAAAACACACCAGAGGGTTTCTTCATTCTTCCAACAATCTCCCCCTTTTTCATTGATAGAAAACTTGTGCCAAAAATGAATCTTCAAAATTGTGAGCTCAACCTTTAACTCAACTTGTGTAAACTCCCCCTTTCAAATATACACAAAAGTTTCTTTATAACTTCTCCAAAACCTCAAACCTTATCCCTCTCAAGATTCCAAAACTTAATAAAGAACTTATCCAAAAATTGAACCTCTCCCACTCAAAAAATTCCCCCCTTTTACATCAAGGACAAAGGGTGTACCGGTGATAAATTTGCAGAAGGAAACAAAGATAACATAAAATAGAAAATGTAGAGAACTTTCTAACCAAAATTGGGAGCACCTTTTAATTCCTTGAGAATGACTTCCCAAGAAGGTTTTCCATCATCCCAGACCCCCTTTTCTCTAACAATTTATTTATGCAATCGTTCTAGCTCTACTAAGCTTTCTTCTCCTTCTTCTAGAGTGGATGGATTAAGATTTATCTTTTCAAGTCTTTCTGCATTTGCCAAGGCACTTGATACTAGAATGTGTTTGAACTTTACAAGATCTCCAAATTATCCAAACCACCTTATTGGATCCTCTTTTTTCCTTTGTAAGGTGAAAAAATTGCTCTACAGGTCTGAGATGGAAGTCCAAGAAGCATAATCCCTATCATCTACAATGTTGTAGGTTCCAGAGGCATTAGAAAGTTGTGACTCTATTGAGTCCATTAAGTCTTTAATGCCTTGAGTGGTATCTAACCACCACATGCAATACACAAACAATATTTGAGCTTCCTCTTCACATTCCTTTACCTCTATGAAACATTGTAGCACCATGCTATGTGTGGTTGCACATTTGTCCTATAGTATCAGTAACCTTTTCTCCAAAAGTCTTGACTCTACCTCTTTTTTAGTTTACTCATTTAGGCTAGAGGTATATTCTTTGAGTGAATCAACCAAGAAATTTAAATTCTTAGTAGGTGCCAAAGAGTCATCAATTGTGGCACTAAGAGTTGTATCTTGCAAAGCCTTGATGACATCATTTATTAGTTTAGTCCCTTTCTGATGGGTTCCAATAATTTCCTTTTTACCAAAGTCAAGGTACCACTAAGCTCTATCCTTTGAACCAACATGAGATCTTACTTAGATCCAAAAATCCTTGATGTAAGGAGAGATTAAGTATTTGAGGTGGAATCACAAGTTGAATCCTTATTTTCCTTGACAAAATAACCTTAAGAGTATTTCTAGATGATTCTATGGATGACTTTGATGACTCAATGGTTTTTGAAGATTCTTCTTCACTTCTTCCAACCTCTATTTCTTCCTTATTTTCTTCTTTCTTTTCCTCTTCTTCCTCTTCAGATGGAATTTTTGATGGTTTACCTTTATTTTCTTCCTCCTTGTTGTTCTCATCATCTTTGTTTTCTTTTTCTTCATTCCTATCTTATTCAACCGTTTCTGATATTCTCATGGTGTTCTTATGGATTGTCACCTGTGTCATTCTTATACCGATCTTCAGTATGTTCTCTGGTTGTATCCTCTATATCTTCTAGAGGAGTAGATGTCTCTGGAGAAGCATGTATATCATCAACCTTATTCAAATGTGATATCTCATCAATAGATTGATCCTTTACTTCTTTGAAAATGGGTAAATTGGTTGTAGAAGGGAGAATTTCTTTTGTATCAATACCTTTGTCTTTAACAGGCTCCTATACTTGAGTTATATGGGATGAAGAAACAAAACTCATTCTAATTCTCTTTTCCATTTCCCTTATTGTATCAAAAGCCTCTTGCCTTAGCTTTTCTGAGCTGTCCTTTTCCCTTGCCATGTGAATAGTGATTCTTTGTTTGAATTTGAACCTTTTAGCATATTCTTCTAGCAGAGTAGTATTGAAATGAGAGGAAAAAAACCGAGATTGCTCTTGAATCAAAATTTTGTCATTCACATCACACTACAAAACTATTACATAGTATTGCCTTTAAAAGGCCATTATTCCTGTATAAAACTATTTATGGGAATTTAACTACCCGAACTAAATTTATTTATTAAATTAACAATAGCATGTTAATTTATTTATTAGTAACTAATTTAAATTTATTTATGAAATTAACAATATCATGTTAATTTATTTATTATTGACTAATTTATGTCAAGTACTAAATTCTAATACCCCCTTAGTATTGACATAGAGAAAAACTAGAAATTAGTACAAGTATTCTTCGTCACTTTGATGAGAAATTTATTCATCACTTGAAGTGTGGTCCTTTCCTTCAATTATCAAAGGAATTCCAGAGCTTATAATCCATGAAGCTCCATCAATGTTATTCCCAATAGTAAATTGCTTTGCTTCCGCTATTTTATTTATTACATGATAGCTAGGCCATTTCACACACTTAGATGTATCTGCACCAGTGCCACTATTCTCAAACTCACCATAATAAAAGGTATTCAAATAAGTGTTTGTGGAATTCCACTCCAACCAACCAACGAGATCAATTAAATCGCTAAGAGTAGATTGCATGATGATAGTGAGAGAGAACGGTTCCCAAGTTATTCCCATATATATAGGAAAATTCTGTTGGATGGGAACTAAATTAGGAGCGGTCATTATTATACACAAATTTTTGAACTCCAAATAAGATATAATCTATGATTCGTTTGTCAATGCGTCCCTCAATCGATCAAAACATTATAGCACAATAATTGATAAACAGGGAATATCGCATGATTTTCAAGATTAACAAAGAAATTTTCGTATCTGTTCGTGACATTACTAATAAGGAAATCCTAAAGATAACTATCAAGCTCGATTTTAGAAGTTTTCAAGCATATTATTTGAAATTGAACAAGGCAGCAAAATATATGTATTCAAAAAACCCTATCCTTTTGTAGTGGTGCAACGAATCTAGCAAAACTACAGTGGTAAAGATCATCCGATTCTTGCTAAGTGCCTTTGTCAAATTTTTGGGCATAACTGAAGGCATCATAATGAGATTGGAGTGGCTTGTGAGGGTAAATGGATCTGAGTCTACAAATAAACAATCTCCACTTAGGGGCGCTTCAATTCCTCTATATTTTTTTATTTTTTAGATTTTGAATATGTACATGAATAGAATGGAGGAAACACAATGGAGGGAGTGACCAAGATGGAAAGAGAGAGGAAATTCAAATGAGTGATGAATTCCACAGATTTGCACGTGGTCTACACTGCTCCTTTGTTGACAAAATTCAAGAATGGTGGATGGACATCAATGGACGTTACACATGGTTTGCACTGCTTGGCCCTTGAATGAACTGCTTTGGATGAAAGACAAACAAATCGAAGACAAACAAAGATATCAAGCAACCTGCTCTGTAACCATATTGAAATGAGAGAGGAAAAAAATGAGATTTCTCTTGAATCAAAATTTGGTCATTCACATCACACTACAAAAATATTACATATTATTGCCTTTAAAAGGCCTTTATTCTCATATAAAACTATTTATGAGAATATAACTACCTGAACTAAATTTATTTATTAAAGTAACAATAGCATGTTAATTTTTTTATTATTAAATAATTTATGTCAAGTACTAAATTCTAACAAGTAGCCTGATCAATCTCAGATAATGAGGATCCAAACTTATTCATGGCATCAGTTTTAATCTTATCTTCAACATTCATAGCTTCATGCCTTCTTTGTAGCAAGGCTTCCCATACATTATTAGTTTCCTTTTTCTTCATATCCTCCATGCTCTCATCAAAGATAATCATATATTGAATAAAATCATTTACAATTATTTACTTATCCTCTTTATCAGCCTCATCAAATAATTTAGCAGTAGTTACAAAATCATTAGATTCTATCATATTATTTACCTAAGGTTCCAGCTTCATAGGTGGGTGGTCACTTATTGGAGGAGACTTGGGATTTTCCCCCCTAAGATTTTATTTTCTTCATCTGTTTCCTCTTCATCAAATGAGTCCACAACATTGCCTTTGGCTTTCTTAATTTTTGTTCTAGCTACTTGTGAGGTACCTTCATTGTTGGTGGAAGAACTACTTCTTGCAAGCCAAGGTCAATCTCCTCTTGTACCACATCACTCATGTTACTTTTTATGCTTGCCTTTTGTTTTATTCTTCTTTCAAAGGTGGAAAAGGGTGCAACAGGGGGTAAAATTTGCCTCTTAGAAGCTCTAGTGCTAGGTCTAGAGGAAGCATATACATTTACTACTATTGGAGTACCATGTTTTATCTTATTTTCTTTCACTACTGTAGTAGCACTGGATGTTGTTGGAAATGCTAAGGTAGTAGTGGAAGGTGATCTTCTTGATCTTCTAGGTTCAGAGGGAACTTTAATTTTTTTGTACGTCTTCTCTATTGCAACTTCCCTTAACTTATGAACATCATCCTTTGAAAGTGTATGTAGTGCAAAATATTCCTCAACATTTTTATTTACCCTTTTTGCTCTTTGAGGTGTTGAGTTTTCCAAAAACACATTAGTTCACTTTTCTTCATATGTGCCATGCTGAGGCTGAGAGGGATCCTTGGGGCTGTTTAGAAATATTTCAATGAAACCCTCAGTCATTTGCTCATCAATCTCATATCCTAGAGGCTCTATCCATAGAGTTCTAGGTTCTGCTGCCTCTATAATGCACTCATTAGTGGATACCAGGAAAGTTATATCATTTTCATGTTTTCTTACTAGAAATTTTGGAATTCTCTCTCTCTCATGCATGTAATTCTAAATAATTGCGAAAAATGCAGTTAGAGAATCACCCTGTGCCTTGAAATCCCCAATGTTATGCAAATATTCAAAGATTTGATGTGCCACGTATCTGCTAGAATCCCATATAACATTTTTCCTTTTAGGTAGCTCTCTCAAAAAGTAAAATAAAAAATAGACTATCAGTGTTCCAAACTTGAATGGATATTTCGTTGACTTGGTTTGGCTCAAGTTCTCCATAAGTTGTTGTTGGAGCAACTCACATAAATCATAATATCTTCCATTCACCACCATGTCATGTGCAACATAAATTGCAGTTGTAGACACTGAACTTCCTCTATTGGTAAAGTAGATATTCTAACCTATCATGATTGCCACATACCTCATAGCAGAGTTGGTAATAGGTTTGGTTTTCAATGCTCTCCCATCATATTTGGCACTAGTTAATTTCATAACCACATCATTTTTTATAGAATTTAGCATCTGTACAAGTCTGGTGTCATAGAGACCAGTCACAACTTTAATCACATCTTTAGAAATTAATCCAGGCACATTTGTTCATACAAATTTATCATGCACTCTACTGAATGCTATCTTCACAAACTTCACATCCATTCCACTACAAAAACCAGGGAACTCGTTCCACACATCTAGCTTCTTCCATACAAGGCTTTCATACTCTGGATTCACTAAGAAATTATCTCCAGTTAACTCTTTCATCTATTGATTCTTGAGCTCTTGATGATAATATTCTTCAAATTTCCCATGAATGTAGGTTCTAATGTCCTCGATGGGCAAGACATTATTTGGAATTTTTGAAAATACATCGATAGGGTTGATGAGGGCTACACCACCTGAAAACCACATAAAACACAATAATAGATACCAACACAAAAGATGCAAGACAAAAAATAACTCACTTTCATTTATTTTGAGAAAATGAAATTACAAATTCAAAACTTACATGCTACAACCTCATGGGATTGATTCATAATAGTAAAATCAACTTTGAAAACAAAATCTATTATTCAGATCCACAATCTGCACTAATGGATCCACCTTCTACAACCCCCACTTAACCCTTTTATTTACCCAATAACCACCCTAGAATTTTCTAGAAATTGTACTTTCCCTTCTATTTTGGCATCAAAAGTCATGTCGTTTTATTTCTTGCCTAGGAAGATATTTTAATGAAATTCACTTTTTAATGGGGCAACTTCTCGAGGCCATAACTTGTGATCCATGAAAACCTTTTGAATTTCAGTCTAGGTCTCTTAGAAGTCTCAATCATAGTTGGTGTGGCCATTTCTCCCTCAATTCTTTTATAAACACTTGTGGAAATTACTTCTAATGCAAACCTCAAACTCACAAAGTATAGATAGCTGTAAATACCTTTTACACCCTTCAATGAAAACTAGGCTTTGATGCCAAATAATTTGAATTGATTTCAAATCTCCTTCAACTCACTCCACTTTCTTCCAAATGTGTAAAAGTGATTTAACACAAATTATATTTTTACTTTATACCTTATCGATCTGCCCTAATTTTGTATTAATTGCATTCTATCTCCAAAAAGTTGATAAATACCTTATGAATATATTGTAAACCCTAAAATGCTCTGTAAATCTTCAAATTTGCATTTTTTTGTCAAATTCTTTTTCAACATCTTCAAAATTTCATTTTACATCACATATCTTCATGTCACTGCTTAACACCTTATGTATCAAGGGTTTGTTAGTTTTCTCTATAATTGCTCCCCCTAAATCCATTATTGGATTTAGTTTTTAGAAGAATTATCTGTACCAGATGGAGGTACAAATGTGTTTGATTCATCCTTGTTCTCAAGTTCTTCATTTTTCTTCCATATATTCTCCATTTCCTTCTTTACTTCAATAGTATTGATCAACTTTATTCACAAATTTATTACTTTGTAGCTGATTAGATTTCCTCCCATTTTTTCTTTTGCACAATTTTGAAATATGTCTTGTTTTTTACAGGTGTAGCACGCAAAATTTTTCTGACCAAACTAATTTGAATTCATCCTTGATCTGTATTGGTTAGCCTTTTGAACAAATGCATTACATGTGTAGCGATAACCATGAAAATATTGAATCATTCTACCAGTATTGAATCTATTCATCATCATCAGACTTCTACACTCAATAGCCATATATCCAAATTTCTTGCATGCAAAGCATTATCCAAAAAAGAATCAAACATTTTGATTTATTTTACTTCTAAATTTTGTTGTCCTATGACCAAATTTATTACATGAAAAACAAATTCCATTGAAAGATGAGTACCTTTGAGCATTAGCTTGTCTAATAAGAGTCCTTCCATTATTGCTTCTTTGGTTCTTGATCTGTCTACCATTTCCTTGAGTCTTCATTTGATTGTCAACCTTGTTAGGGGATTGATTTGCTTTTGAAAATTTTCCTTCTTCAAGTCCCAAACCACTTTTTTCCTTAGAAGGTTTTTGTCCAAGAATTAGTTCGTCTAGCCTTGTAGAAATTATTTTGAATTTGTCCTCATGGGCTCTTGCTTTCTTCAAATATGATCTTAAGGTCACCACTTCTTGTTCAAGATTGATGCATTCATCAATCTTGCTCTGAATTTTAGCTTTCCGATAGTCCCCAATTCTCTTCATTTCTTCTACTTGAAATTTTAGTCTGATAATTTCCTCATTTGCTTTCTTCAATTGATCACTGACTTCTCTATGCATTTCTTTGAATTTCTTGATTTTCTCTCTTAATTTTTTGATGCATTCTTTGCTTCTTTTAGGCTCTCCTTCAAAATTTCTCTCACTTTCAACTATGTCAAGATCTTCAAGAGTAGTGCACTAAGTTCTTTTTCAATTGTGCAGTAATCTTCTATGCATTTAGTTGTAGAGATTTCTTCCAGAGGAATGGGGAGCCTTTTTTCAGCCATGTGTTCAAACTCCAAGATCTTCCTCAAAATGTTAAGCTTTTCTAAAGGAACCAAGCTCTGATACCAATTATTGAACACCCAAAATACTGAGACGTGGGGGTGAATCAGTATTCTATAAAACCATTTGGCTATAAACCATCCAACCATTAAAGCATATCTAAGTGAAATTAAGAATGAAGACATGAAAGATATCACCACATAAAATGAAACATAAACACCATGATTTTTACGTGTAAAACCCAAAAAGGGAAAAACCACAATGAGGATTAGCTCACAATATATTATAACCAATTATAAGATATTACAGGGGCTTATATCCAAGACACACTGTCCTTGAAAGGATCACAACCTGAAATGATTACAAAATAGAGTGTGGCTCACTGCAAAAAGGTGAACTAATGGAATACACCTTTCATGTGCTGAATTTAGTTTCAATTAAGCTCCGAAATACAAAATTTTGCACTGGTTTGTAGCTTCACAACATACACTACCTTGATACGAAACTTATACATACAAGATTACATAATATCACACACTATCACACATCTCTTCTTATCACATCTATTTTCTTCAATACAAAAATGTTTCATATATGTATGCCATTGCATTTGTACACATCAATTAGGTCAGCCTAATTAGATGTACACACAATTTAAAAATAGCTTGTTGGCCCAAACCTTGAAAAAAAAATGTGCAAGGCATGATTTATTTTGGCATAGAACTAACAAGGATCTCTTTGACATCGACACAATATATCAATCTTCATACCACTTATTCATGCTGACTAGAAGAATACTTGATCACGAAAATAGACCAAACTAACTAACATCAATCAACCATATGATCATATGAGTGTGCACCATTTGGAATACATGTAGAGTTGCCACCTATAAATCATATCCAAAATGTGTAATGATTGGATCAAAGTACCAGAGGAATGCAGACCAAATAACTCATACCACTATGTACAATGTTGAGCAAAAAAATGTATGTCAATCTTTTGTCATTTATATCTTTTAGCCCATTCAACCAAAATTGCTGAAAACCTGTTCATATATGCATTTAATAGTCATGAATAAAATACTAAAATTGCATATTCCGATATTCTAATATGAGAAATTTTGGACCAAATTATCGGATCAGGGTAACACAAACACTATTTACTGGATTAGACAAAACTGTCACCAAACAATGTTGGTATCAATGACAACACACCAGAGGGTTTCTTCATTCTTCCAAAAATATCCCCCTTTTTCATTGATGGAAAAATGCACCAAAAATGAATCTTCAATATTGTGAGCTCAACCTTTAACTCAACTTGTGTGAACTCCCCCTTTCAAATATACACAAAATTTTCTTTACAACTTGTCCAAAACTTAAAAAATTCTCCCCCTCAAGATTACAAAACTTAAAAAAGAAATTATCCAAAAATTTAGCTTCTCCCACTCAAAAAATTCTCCCCCTTTGACATCAAGGACAAAGGGTGTACTAGTGAAATTTGTAGAAGGAAACTAAAATAACATAGAATAGAAAATGTAGAGAACTTTCTAACTAGAACTAGGAGCACCTTTTAATTCCTTGAGAATGACTTCCCAAGAAGGTTTTCCATCATCCCAAATCCCCTTTGCTCTGACAAGTGCTTTATCTAATGATTCCAACTCTACCAAGCTTTCTTCTCCTTCTTCTGGAGTGAATGGATTAAGATTTATCTTTTCAAGTCTTTCTGCATCCGTCAAGGCACTTGATACTGGAATGTGTTTAGACTTTATGAGATCTTCAAGATGTCAAATCTACCTTATTGCATCCTCTTTTTTCCTTTGTAAGGTGAAAATATTTCTCTATAGGTCTGAGATGGAAGTCTAAGAAGAAAAATATTTGTCATTTGCAATGTTGTATGCTCTAGAGGCATTGGAAAGTTGTGACTCTATCGATTCCATTAAGTCTTTAATGCCTCAAGTGGCATCTGACCATTGCATTCAATACCCAAATAGTATTTGAGATTCCTCTTCATATTCCTTTACCTCTTTTAAACATTGTAACACCATGTTGTGTGTGGTTGCACATTTTTCCTGTAGTATCAGTAACCTTTTCTCCAAAAGTCTTGAATCTACCTCTTTTTCAGTTTGCTACTTTAGGCTAGAGGTATATTATTTGAGTGAATCAACCAAAAACTTTAAGTTCTTAGTAGGATCTAAGGAGTCATCAATTGTGGCACCAAGAGTTGTATCTCATAAAGTCTTGATGGCATCATTTATCGGTTTAGTCCCTTTCTTATGGGTTTCAATAATTTCATTTTTACTAGAGTCAAGAAAGGTACCACTAAGCTCTATCCTTTGAAAAAGTGACATTTTACTCAGATTCACACAACCTTGATGTAATGGGAGCTTAAGTAGCTGAGGTGGAATCATAGGTCGAATCCTTATTTACCTTGACAAAAGACCCTTAAGAGTATTTCTAGATGATTCTATGGATGACTTTGATGTATCAATGGTCTTTGGAGATTCTTCTTCACTTCTTCCAACCTTTGTTTCTTCCTTATTTCTTCTTTCTTTTCCTCTTCTTCCTCTCTGGAGGGACTTTCTAATGGTTTTCCTTTGTTTTCTTCCTCCTTGTCCTCATCATCTTTTCCATCATTAATCTTTTCATCTTTGTTTTCTTTTTCTTCATTCCTATCTTATTCACCATCGTTTCTGATATTCTCATGGTATTCTTCTAGTTTGTCACCTGTGTCATTCTTATACCGATCTTCAGTATGTTCTCTGGTTGTATCCTCTATATCTTCTGGAGGAAAAAATGTCTTTGGAGAAGCATGTATATCATCGACCTTATTCAAATGTGATATCTCTTCAATAGAATGATCCTTTACTTCTTTGAAAACAGGTAAATTGGTTGTAGAAGGGAGTATTTCTTTTGTATCAATACTTTTGTCTTTAATAGGATCCTATACTTGAGCTGTATGGGATGAAGAAACAACACTCATTCCAATTCTCTTTGCCATTTCCCTTACTATATCAAAAGTATCTTGCCTTAGATTTTCTGAATTTTCCTTTTCCCTTGCCATGTGAATAATGATTCTTTTTTTGACTCTGAACCTTTTAGCATATTCTTCTATTAGAGTATCTTGATCAACCTCAAACAAGGAGGATCCAAACTTATTCATGGCATTAGTTTTAATCTTATCTTCAACATTAATATCTTCATGAATTCTTTGTAGGAAGGCTTCCCATACATCATCAGTTACCTTTTTCTTCTTATCCTCCATGCTCTTATCAAAGATAATCATATATTGAATAAAAGCATTTACAATTATTTCCTTATCCTCTTTATCGGCCTCATCAAATAATTTAGTAGTAGCTAAAAGATCATTAGATTCTATCATATTATTTACCAGAGCCTCCAACTTCATAGGTGGGTGGTCACTTATTAGAGGAGTCTTGGGCTTTTCCTCCTTAAGCTTTGATGTGCTTTCTTCACCCTTGTTCTAATGCACATGAATTGTGAAAGCATTTTTTTCTTCCTCTGTTTCCTCTTCATTAGATGAGTCCACAACATTTCCTTTGGATTTCTTAATTTTTTTTCTAGCTTCGTGTGAGATACCTTCATTGTTGGTGGAAAAACTACTTCTTCTATTCCCTTTCAACTAAATTTCTTCTTGCAAGCCAAGGTCAATGTCCTCTTGTACTACATCACTCATGTTCCTTTTTATGCTTTCCTTTTATTTTATTCTTCTTTCGAAGGTGGCAAAGGGTGCAACATGGGGTACATTTTTCCTCTTAGAAGCTCTGGTGCTAGGTCCAGAGGAAGAAGATACATTAATTTTTGTTGGAGTACTATGCTTTATCTTCTTTTCTTTCACTGTTGTAACAACACCAGATGTTGTTGGAAATGCTGAGGTAGTAGTGGAAGGTTATCTTCCTAATCTTCTAGGTTCAGAGGGCACTTTTATTTTTTTGGCCCTCTTCTCTAGTACAACTTCCTTTAACCTATCAACATCATCCTTTAAAAGTGTATGCAATGCAAAATATTCCTCAACATTTTTATTTACCCTTTTTGCTCTTTGAGGTGTTGAAGTTTCCAAAAACACTTTAGTTCACTTTTCTTCATATGTTCCATGTTGAGGCTAAGAGGGATCCTTGGAGTTTTTTAACAATATTTCAATGAGACCCTCAACCATTTTCTAATCAATATCATATCCTAGAGGCTCTATCCATGGAGTTCTAGGTTTTACTACCTCTACAATGCAATCATCAATGGATACCAAGAAAGTCACATCATTTGCATTTTTTCTTACTTGACTTTTTAGAATTCTCTCCCTCTCTCTCTCATGCATGTTATTCTAAAAAAAAGTGAGAAATGCAGTTAGAGCATCACCCTGTGCCTTGAAATCCCCAATGTTATTGAAATAATCAAAGATTTGATGTGCCACCATCTACTAGAATCCCATATAATGTTTTTCCTTCTGAGTAGCTCACTCAAAAAGTAAAATTGCAAACAGACTATTAGTGTTCCAAAATTTTATGGATATTTCTTTGACTTGGTTTGGCTCAAGTTCTCCATAAGTTGTTGCTGGAGCAACTCACATAAATCATAGTCTCTTTCACTCACCACCATTTCATGTGCAACATAAATTGTAGTTGCAAAAACTGAAATTCCTTTGTTGGTGAAGTAGATCTTCTAACCTATCATGATTTCAGCATACATCATAGCAAAGTTGGTAATAGGTTTGGTTGTCAGTGCTCTCCCATCATATGTTGTACTAGTTAATTTCATAACCACATAATTTTTTACATACTTTAGTACTGGTACATGTCTGGTGTCACATAGACCAGTCATTTTGATCACATATTTAATCTAGGCACATTTTCCCATACAAATTTATCGTGCACTCTACTGAGTGCTATCCTCACAAACTTCACATCCATTCCACTACAAAAATCAGAGAGCCTGTTCCACACATCTAGCTTCTTCCATACAAGGTTTTCATACTCTGGCTTCACTAAGAAATTATCTCTAGTTACTCTTTCATCCATTGATTCTTGAGTTCTTGATGATCAAATTCTTCCAATTTCCCATGAATGTAGGTTCTAGTGTCCTTGATGGGAAAGACATTATTTGGAATTTGTGAAAATGCATCGATAGGGTCAATGTTGAAAACCTTGCATAAAAACCTTTTGAATTTTGGTCTATGTCTCTTAGAAGTCTCAACCACTACTAGTGTGTCCATTTATCCCTCAATTATTTTATAGATGCTTATGTAAATTACTTCTAGTGCAAACCCACAAAGTATAGATAGTTATAAATACCTTTTTCATGTTTCAACGAAAAACTTAGGTTTGATGTTAGATACTTTGAATCACCTTCAAATCTCCTTCAACTCGCTCTGCTTTCTTCCAAATGTGTAATGTGTAAAAGTGATTTAACACAACTTAGAATTTCACTTTATACCTTACTGATCTGCCCTAATTTCACATTAATTGCATTCAATCTCCAAAAAGATGATAAACACCTTATGACTATACTATAAACCCTAAAATGCTCTACAAATCTTCAAATTTGCATGTTTTCTATCGAAATATTTTTCAACATCTTCAAAATTTTATTTTACATCACATATCTTTGTGTCACTACTTGAAACCTCATATATCAAGGGTTTGTTAGTTTTCTTTGTAATTGCTCCCCCTAAACCCATTATTGGATTTAGTTTTTAGAAGAATTATTTGTACTAGTTGGAGGTATAGATGTGTTTGGTCCATCCTTGTTCTCAAGTTCTTCCTTTTTCTTCTAGATCTTCTCCATTTCCTTCTTTACTTCCTTAGTGTCAGCTTTATTCACAGGTTTATTCCTTTGCATTGGATTAGATTTCCTCCCATTTTGCTTCTGCCGAATTTTGAAATATGTCTTGGTTTTTTTACAGGTGTAGCACACAACATTTTTCTAATCAAAATGATTTGAATTCATCCTTGATCTACATTGGTTAGCCTTATGAAAAAATGCATTACAGGTGTAGCAATTACCATGAAAATATTGAATCATTATACTAGTATTGAATCTATTCATCATCATTCAACTTCTACATTCAACAACTCTATGTCCAAATTTATTGCATGTAAAGCATTATCCAAAAAAGAATCCAACATTCTGATTTATTCTACTTCTACATTTTGTTTCCCTATGACCAAATTTATTACATGAAAAAAAAATGCCATTGAAAGATGACTACCTTTGAGCATTAGGTTGTCTAATAGGATTCCTTCCAATATTGCTTCTTTGGTTCTTGATTTGTCTACTGATTTCCATGAGTCTTCCTTTGATTTTCAACCTTGTTAGGGGATTGTTTTGCTTTTGAACTTTGTTCTTCTTCAAGTTCCAAACCACTTTTATCCTTAGAAGGCTTTTTTCCAACAATTAGTTCATCCAACCTTGTAAAACTTGTTTTGAATTTTTCCTCATGGGCTCTTGCTTTCTCTAGATCTGATCTTAAGGTTACCATTTCTTGTTCAAGCTTGGTGCATACATCAAATTTTCTCTAAATTTTAGCTTTCTAATAGTCCTCAATTGACTTATTTTCTTCTACTTGCAATTTTAGTTTGGTAATGTCATCATTTTCTTTCTTCAATTGATCACTGACTTCTCTATGCATTTCTTTGAACTTCTTAATTTTCTCTCTTAGTTTTTTGATGCATTCTTTCACTTCTTTTAGGTTCTCCTTAAAAATTTATTTCTCACTTTCAACTCTATCAAGATATTCAAGAGCAACATTGATTTCTTCTTTGTCAATTGTGCAATCATCTTCTATGCATTCAGTTATAGATATTTCTTTTAGAGGAATGGGGAACCTTTTTATAGCCATTTGTTTAAACTCCAAGATCTTCCTCAAGCTGTTAAGCTTTTCTAAAGGAGCCTAGCTCTGATACCAATTTTTGAACACCTAGAATACTAAGAGGGGGGTGAATTAGTATTCTATAAAACCATTCAGCTATAAACCATCCAACCATTAAAGCATATCTAACTAAAATTAATAATGAAGATGTAGAAGATATCACCACATCACATGACACATAAAAACCAAGATTTTTACGTGGAAAACCCAAAAAGGGAAAAACCACAATGAGGATTAGCTCACAATATATTATAATTGGTTATAAGATATTACATAGGCTTACAACTAGGACACACTATCCTTGAAAGGCTCACAACCTAAAATGATTACAAAATAGAGTGTGGCTCACTGCTAGGAGGTGAATTGATGGAATATACTTTTCATTCATTGAATTCAGTTTCAATTAAGCTCTGAAATACAAAATCCTGCATTCATTTGTAGCTTCACAACATACACTTCATTGATAAAAAACTTATAAATAAAATCTCACATAATATCACACACTATCACACAAATCTTCTTATCACATCTCTTTTATTCAATACAAAAATATTTCATATATATATGCTATTACATCTGCACACACTTAATTCAAAAATAACTTGTTGGCCCAAACCTTGAAACAAAAAAATGTGCAAGGCATGATCTAGGCTGGAACGAACTTAAAAAGGATCTCTTTGACATCCACACAACATATCAATCTTCATACCACTTATTCATGTAGGCCAGAAGAAGACTTGATAAACAAAAAGAGACCAAACTGACTAACATAAATCAACCATATGATCATGAGTGTGTTACATTTGGAATACATGTAGAGTTAACACCTGTAAATTATCTCCCAAAGTTGCAATGACTAAATCAAAGTATTGGAGGAATGCAGACTAAATAACTCATACCACTATGCACAATTCTGAGCAGAAAATTGTATGCTAATCTTCTGTCATTTGTATCTTTTAGCCCATTCAACTAAAATTGTTGAAAAATTGTTTATAGATGCATTTAACAATGTTGAATAACATACTAAAACCACATAGGCCGATCTTCTAATATGAACAATTCCGAACCAAATTACTAGATTAGGGTAACAAAAATACTATTTACCAGATTAGACAAAACTGTCACCAAACAATGTTGGCATCAATGACAACACACCAAAGGGTTTCTTCTTCATTCTTCCAACAAGAATGAACCAATTTAAGGGGAGGAGGCTCGATGGAAATCATGTTGAAATTCAACCATGATTTCCTCTTATATTTCAATTTGGAATGAGGATATCCAAGTCCCATGTTACACTCATGAAGATTAAATTTTATGGGGATTTTAATACCTTGTTCACTAAGTCCACAACCATTACCTCCATAACCATGTTTATAAAGGAGATTGGAACTGGTGTCATAATGTATTTGCAGCTCTTGGGAAGGAGGAGGATCAACGTAATGAGCATGATTCCAATAACGAGTATCATACTTCTTTATGGGATCACCACCATCCTTCTTAATGAGACTATAAACACTAGCCTCTTTAATAGAAGTGTGACTATCTTCCATAGTAGAGGTACGATCATCTCCCTCAATAAAAGCATGATCATTTTCCTTAGTGAGAGGAAAATAATCTTTCTTGGCAAAGGTGCATGAGATCGTCGAAATGTCTAGGTGGATAGGATCAAATTCGTACTCCCCAATAAAGAATTCAGTAGAGTCCAAGGACTCCCAATCATCACAAAGACATGTGCTTGATTCAAAAGAAGTAAAAGGGGTAGACTTAGGATTCTCTACTTCAAGATGATCTTCCTTAGGGAAATTTGTCTCAGGAGTAGCCTTTGAAATAAACATTACTAAAGTAGATGTCAACACATTAGAAGATAACGAAGGAATAAAATTATTAATAGTAGAGGCAACTGAGGTTTTCCCAGTAGCTGCCATTTCATAAAGGTGTATAGAATTAGGGTCAGATTTGATTGTAACTATTTCGTTATTAGCAACATATTTTATAGAATAATGTAGGGTAGAGGTGACTACTCCCAAATCATGAATCCAAGGTCTTCCCAAGAGAATGTTGTAAGTTAAAGGACCTGGCATAATATAAACTAGAGTGGGTATAGTAATAGTTCCCAATCTCAAAGGAAATATTATCTTGCCTAATTCTTGTTGACAAACATTATTGAATCTATGAATGTACAAAGAAGAAGCAACAAGCAAAGATGAATCAATTTTAATTTTAGGTAACAAGTCAATGCTAAATACATTGAGAGCCGAGCTAGTGTCAACGAGAGCATGCCTAATACCAATGTTATTAATATTTATTATTATCATTAGAGGATCCAGTGGATTTTGTACTTCTAGAGGCAGGAATTCATGCAAATAGAATGTAATGTTCGATAAATCCACATGAATATGAGCCATCAATACATTAACATTTGTCAGCCTAGTAGAATAAGGAAAGAGAATATTTTTCAAATCTTCCTAAAGCATGCCTTGATAAACCAGAGTAGTCTAAAGAAAATCCCATAGTGAGATCTTGGAAGGAGTAATGTGAAGTTGCTAGAAAATATCATACTCACCAAGTGCTTTAGTTGTAGGTTTAGGTGTTAGAGGAAAGATTGGTTGAGAAGGTGGTAAATAAGTTGGTTGATTTAAATTTTGTTTATTCCTTCTAGTATTGTATGTATTAGATACCGCTTAATAGGAGGAAGCCTTAGATTTCATGAATCTCATGTCAAGGTCTGGCATGCCAGTAGTGACAGGAACCCCATAAATAGAATGAATTCTTTTAGGACATGGGATAGCTAGAGTCACATAAATTATGGGTTTCTTAGGCCTTTGAAGGGCTATAAAAACTATAACTACATTCACAGACTCTTCAACTTGTGAAGAAGAGGAAGAAGGTTGTGATGAAGACATTTGTTCAACAGATCTATAGATAGGAGGATATGCCTCTAATAAATCACCTAGGGAATCATCTAACATATCAAAATATTCTTTATAAAAGGAATTATCAAAAGCATTAAAGTTTTGAAGAAAAAGATCTGACATGATTTGCTTCATGTTAGGTTCACCAAAATTTAAAGAAGGGGATTCACTACTCCCAAGTCTCTAGGACAAAGAAGAGTCTACAGGGAGACAATATCCCTTGATTACCTCAAAGTACAAGCTCAAGTGACAAAGTGTGAAATAGATAATATTGTAATAACTTAAATAAATAAAATACTATGATAGAATGATAAAACTACAAATTAATATAGTCTGGTAGAGAATTACAAAATACAAATTATAGGAACAAAAAGATCAAGACTTATAGATTCTATCCTTGAAAGGACAAATTTGTGATGAAAAAATGATAGCGTGCTATAGGGACATCTGTGCACACTATGTTGTCATCCTTATCAAACTAGGAGGTAAAATCCTGAAATCTACAAGTACCTAGTTCATCAAATCTGAAAACCTGCACAAAGAAAGGATGAGGAAAAATGTTGGGGTTGTTTTAGGGATTTCCTCAATTAAACCTCTATTTTGGTGTTTCTACCTCCACAGACAACCAAATAGATAGAAATAGATGAGATGTGTGATATAAGAAAACATCGTTGTGGAGATCCTCTATCATGATTAAAATAGACAATACAAGTATACATTTGCAAATAGATAAGACAAAGTAGACAAGAGAGTACTACCAACAATCTTTGGTTCCCTCTTGGCTTGATAGATGAAATTTTGTTCACTTGTAATAGAGCAGAGAAGAGATGTAGAAGAGAATACGGAAAGAGAGAAAGAGCAAGTGAAAGAGAGTGAGAATGAGTGAAAGAATGAAAGAAAAGAGGAGTTTTATGAGGTTGCATGGGTGGGAAGAGCCATTACACTCACAATTTTTCTGCAATGATGTGTGTCATAGGAAAAGGTCATGAGATTCCCTCATTTGAAACTTGAAAATTTTGGGGATGTTTGGGCGTCTCACAGATGTCTGCATGTTGCACATACACCCAACTTAAAACTTAATGAGAAATGAGGTGTTAGACTGCTAACACTTCATCATTGTCTCTTATGGAGTTTAAGTCATGAAATTTTGACTCATAAGGTTTTGTCATTAATATGGCAAGGTACCACTTAAATGCAATGGGCTAAATGTGCATGTGTGAAATTTCCATGGGGTGCAATTTTATGAAACTATAAATAAATTCTTCCAAAGGTGAGATGATTGATCCAAAGGGTTTTTAGTCTAATGTGGATGAGTTCAAATTTACAGTCCTAGGGTGGCTACCAAATGAAACAATTGTAAAATAAAACCTTCTTGTTGAGAACCGCCAACTTGAAATAGTTACTACAAGTCTTGTTTGTAATAGGCACGAGGCAAGGGCCACTTTGAGTACGATTCCATTTAATAAATTTGTTTCCCTCAATATTTCCAACATTGTATGCACTTCCCTTGTAGCCAAAGAAATTTTTTCAATCACATAGTGGAGGGTTTTATAGCCCATTATCATTGTTGAGGATTTTGTAGTTGGAACAAGATGGTTTTCAATCATTATATTTATGATTCATAGAAAATAAATGTAATATCATATCATGGTATGATACTACAACTAGTTACCTTCCTTAAGCAATGATAGACTAGTAGCTTGGGGCATCATGGTCAGTATCTTTAAATTCCAAGGTAAACCTTATAACACTAGTTTGGAAGAGGTGAACATCATAGTTGACATACATTGGTCATGTTTCTTTCAAAGGTAAAATGTAGAGGTAAATTTCAAGGGAAAGGAGTCTATATAGGTTTATTCAACCACAAGATTGAGTGATCTTTAGTCTGATGTTTCTATTGGAATATTTTTAGGCATTGTGTGGTTTTACTCAACTTCTATGCTACTGATTTTTGTAAGGGATTTACAATATCACAACTATTATATACTTTTAATTTTCTATTGATTTATGAGTTTTTAATTTTGAACCATTGTTATCAATCATATTCAACTACCAATTTATAGATTTTTGGAAAATATCAAGAATCACGCTAGGTGAAAGGATTCAATTGTTGGATTTATAAAAAAATATGTTTTAGATACCACACTAATGTTTTAGATGAGTTTTGGAATAAATTTTGTTGATTGTAGCTTATTTCTAGCATGTATGCAAGCTGATTGGTCCAACATTATGAGTTTCACATCCTACAACATAATAGTAAGGCCCAAGAACTCAAGGGAGCTATCATCATATTGAGATCAAAGTGGAACAACAAAAATGTGGTAGTAAATTCATAAGAAAACCCTTGATCTTATGGTATTTTATGGATGTTTTCATTCATCATGTCAAAGAGGAGTGTATGGGGAGTTGAAGATGGAACATTGACATGGACACACTTGAATATTCAAGTTTGCATAGTACCATTCAGAAGGAGTTGTATCATCTCATAGATACAAGGCCTAAGATACTTGAGTATCCCAATTGGTGTTTCTTGAGGAGAAGAAATATTTGGGAGGGAGGACTTGTCATGTCCCTTTTTTAAAATTAGTAAAAATATTGTCTTCTCAAGGATTCGTCAGAGTTAAGGGATTGCAGTTTTTGTTTGACCCATTCCAAGGATATTTCGTAGGTCAAGGAATGGGGTTGTTGCCTGACACATGCTAAGAACCTTGTTAGAGGTCAAGGATTGAGGTTGTTTCTTAATGCATGCAAAGGACCTGTTGGAGGTTGGGGATTAGGGTTGTTTCTTGATGCATGACAAGGAGCTATTGGAGGTTAGGTATTGGGGTTGTGGCTTGACACATTCCAAGAACCTGTTGAAGGCTAGGTATTGGGGTTGTTGCCTGCATTTGAAGGACCTGTCGAAGGTCCAGGATCAAAGTTGCTACTCAACACATGCCAAGGAGCTATTAGAGGTCAAGGATTAGGGTTACAACCTAATGTATGCCAAGTCAGGAGGAAGGAGAAACTTTGAACCTTTGATGGGAGATTTTGTAAGGCCTATAAGGCTAACCTATGATGTAGCATGTACAATTCAAATTTGGGCCTTGGTGCCATTTTAGGTCTAGGCCGACTATTTTGATCTTTTGGGTGGGTGGCATATAAAACAAGGAAAACAATTCAATTGTAGGGATCCATGTTATGTTCTTGTATCTTTTGGGCACTTTTTGTTCAAGTGATATTTTATGGATGGAAAAACCATAAGAGATTATGATTAGTTAGCAAAAACCCATTGATTGTTGGAATTAGAGGAAAAAAACCTTTGGTTCTTGAGGTGCATTGGAGCTTCAAGTCTACAATATAGTTTCGTATTTTTGTGAATGCATCATTTGCTATAGATTTGTAAGCATTGTTTGTTATTATTATAATGATTTTCATAACAATCCTTTAGTTGTAGAGATCTAATCATAATCAATATCAATTGTTGTTGGAGTTTGATTAATTCTATGCAAGTTCATGTGTTGACTAGCTAGTTGATCTATGTTATTTGAGTAAGATTGATTGCTAGTATTTGGAAATAGTTGGGTTAATATTGTTGCTTATTTTTCAAATTTGGTGAAGATTGTTGTTTGATTGTAAATTTGTTATTTTCTTTAAAAATATGGGAAGGGAAATTATTGTAGAGGAGGAGATTCACTACTACCAATTGTCTAGGACACAACAGAGCCTAAAGAGAGAAGATTTCACTCAACTACCTCAAACTACCTAATAAGCTGAAAAGGAAGGGAAAAATGGACCCTAGTTTCCTTATGTTTTATGACAGAGGTTTTCTTGAAATAGGTGAGTAGGTCATAGAGGTCTCATATTGCAAGCTGACTAGCTCTTGGTGAGAGGATGCTAGCATGTGAGTTAGACATCAGTTGTACTGATGTCTCATATGTACACTAGAAACTCGTACAGATGGAGAGTTGGGTTTACATAATGAAACTAGTTGGGTTTACTAATGACCCAAAATTTTAAGTTTGACTGTTAAACAAATAAATGAAAAAATGTAGAAAACAACAAGAATAATACTTTAACTTATAAATATAAACTATTCTAATAACTAAGTGATGAAGCAAAGAGGAGAAGAAGGTCAAATCACTAAAGATCTAGTTCTCCAACAAGTTCCCCTTGTGAATAGATTATACTTGTACACAAAGCAATGGGAAAATGTTGTTGTAGTGTTTTGGATTTTTCCTAAGTCAGACCCCCATTTTAGTGTCTCCACCTCAACAAATAGATGATAGACCACATGATATAGAAATGATAAAGAAAATAGAGAGTAGACACAAGAAAGATAGTCTAATGCTACTCTACAAACACAATAATGCAAATACGCAAATAGATAGAAATTGCCCTCCTTTCTATGTGCTTGAGCAACCAAGAGAGGAAGAAGAATAGCAAGGTAACCACACCAATGGAGTAGAGCTTTGACAACCTACAATAACAATGGCATAGGAGCAAAAAAATGGTGTAGAAGTGAAGAGAAAGAGTGGAGTGAATAGAAGTGAAGTGTAAAGTGAGAATAAGTTGATAGAATGAAGGAATGAAGCTCAAAAGGTTAATTTGGAGGTAAAAGGTTGTTCCTGGGTGGTCAATATTCGTAGGGACATTACAATTCTTAGGTTGATAGGGAATCGTAATGTCTCAACATCTAATGGCCCAAGAATCTTGTCAAGATAGAAGCACAACACACAGATGTCCACGCAACACGTGGGTATCCCCAACAAAAATTCCATCACCAATGGAAAAGGACAAGGGCACACATGCAAATCAAGGTAAATAAGGTAGATTTTTTAATTATCAAAATTTTAAGGCTAAAATGAGGTAATACAGTGGGAAATTGCACAAGGTCCAAATTTACGCCATTACATTTTTCCCCCACTTTAGTGAGCATATGTGAGCTAAATTAGAAAGAGGTTGAAGAGAATATACCAAAATATAGAGGAAGCAGTCCTCTGATTTGACATACCTTGACGTGAAAAAGGGAGCTCCATTAAGATGTGAAGATGAAATAGGTCTTCAGTCGTACAAAGCCAACTACAATCTCACCAAAAACATGTCAGCTATAGACAAACATGTTAGGTGAAAAATACAATTAGTGTTAGGAATCATAAAATATTTAGACACAATAAGACACTCCAATCGAAAAAAGACGTTGATAAGACATGCAAACACCAAGACACATAGATGCCAAATATCAGATATAAGACAGGTATGTGGCTACTACAAAGTGTGTTGCAGGACAATCATTGAAAAGACAAGTTTAGTCAGGTTGCCCCCAAGCTAGATGCCAAGATATAAGATATTAGACACCAAGACACAAGATATCAAATATCAGATAGAAGACAAATTTTTTAAGACACTAAAAAATTATTTCAAGAAGGGGTTCTTTCGATAGGGAATCCTTTTATCAAGACACTAAGTGACCCTTTTGAAAGAAACAATTTTTTACAAGTGATTTTGTCATCAAGGAATCCTTTTGAAAGATCTTTCATCAAGGAATCCATTGAAAAGAGTGCTCATTTTTGAAAGGAAAGTTTTTAGATGCTTTCTTTTTAGAAAGAATACTCCTTTTTTGAAAGAATTTTTTTTAGACGCTTTATTTTTAGAAAGAATACTCCTTTTTTGAAAGAAAATTTTTTAGACTCTTTCACCAAGGGATCATTTTGAAAGAACCTTTCATCAAGGAGTCCTTTTTGAGAGAATACGCCATTTTGGAAAATGAGGGTTTCTCAACAAGGGATTCATTTGTCAAGGAATTCATTGTAAATAATTCTCTTTGTTAAAAATTAGACAAGAATGATAGCCCCCTTGAGGATGGTGTGTGCTATGCAAAGGAGCACATGACATCCTAAGGAGAGAAGAAAGACAAAAGACACTGGCACAACGTACATGGAAATTTGTATCCATGGTATGTTGTCACACATGTGAGGGACAACACATGGAACCACAACATCACAAAGCAAAAAAGAAAAGATAAAGAAATAAAGAGAGGGGGATATGAGAATTTTGGGTAAAAAATGTCTATAGATATAGATAGATAGATATAATATAGTATACATATGAACTGTCATCAATCCGCAAATTGCTTAGAACATGAAGGACACATGAAGACAAAGAAAAATAAAAATCATGTCAACATGGAAGAAGGCCTAAATGCCTCCAATGCTTTGCATTGTCCTTGATATCAAAAAGCAAGATTATGAAGCATAGAAGAATGATGATACAAATAGAAGAAGTATATGAAAAAGCTTTGTGCATGTATCCAAGCGCCTACAAGGGTAGCGAGGATCCTCTAGGAAGGATCATAAAACATCAAAAGACAAGCACTGGAGAACACAAACAATCAAAAATAATCTATAGATGCAGAAGAAGGAACCACCATAGTCCTCATCGACCAACAAATCATCCTGATCCCAATCTAGATCATTATAAGGGGAGGGAGGATGAGCTTGCAAAGGAGGGATAGCAAGGTAAGTACCCTCTAATTCTCTTGTGATAAGAGCCAAGGAGGAAGGACCCTCAAGGTCCAATTTGGAAAATAAATGACTAGGTGACTAAAACTTTTAGTCACAACAACTAAAAATGACTAAATTCTACTAATTTTTTGCAACTCAGCTATAGATGGGTAAATAAATGACTAATTTGGTTGTTGACTAAAAAATATTTAGTCACACAAATAAAAATGACTAAATAGTTAGTCATTTATTTAGTCACAATCCATTTGAATAAATCATTTAAGGAATCAAGAATATAGCCTGCTAAAATACTCTAAAACTTTCATAAAAATATTATTTCTAGGCATAGCCTACTAGAATGGAGTTTTCATTTTAATAAAAATACTCTAAAACCTTTGTCAAAACCTTATTTTCAGGCATAGCTTTCCAAAATGGAGAAGTGTTTCAGTAAAGAATGACAGAGAACGGTAAGGAGATATGCGTGATAGGAGGCATAGGATTCATTGCTTCTTATCTCATTCCTAATCTTCTCAACGAGGGTTACATTATTCATGCTACTATTTGTAATCTAGGTATTTAATTGACATATATTTGCATAATCTCAACTTCCTTTAGATGCTTTTGAAGTATAAATGTATCTTATGTAGGGTTTAGAATGATTTCTTTTAATTTAAAAAAATAAATCATATTCTTTTGAAGTATCAATGTATCCTATATAGGGTTTAGAATGATTTCTTTTAATTAAAAAAAAATGATGTATTTTCCTTTGATTAGATAATGTGGAGATCTCCTAAATCTACCCCAACACACTGTCCTCTTTGGCACTGTATTCGTTACTCCAACTGCTAGGGTTTTGCATGTGACATCTTTAATATCTTCATGACAGTGGTTTTTAAATAGATCTTAGTCTTTGCTTTAATCCTTATCATGATAACCCTTGAGTTCCATAATCCACCTTCAATCTCTTCTAAGAACGTTGTCTTAAGCTAGACTCCATAGTATGCATATAAAGCAAGTCCTTCATACTTGCCATTGTTCCAAACCACCACTCACTATTCTCCCATCTTTGATGAGTCTCAAAACACTGCTCAAACATGCAATCCACTACTTCCATTATACAATGGCTAAGAAGAAACATTGAACCTATGATTACCACTGTTACTTGATTTGGAAAGTCATTCCCTGATTGCATTTTCCTTGTCTAACACTGCCAATATCATTTGAAAAACCCTTAAGGTCAACAAGGGGGTAAGGAAACTCACTGTTAAAATCTCCACTTTACTATGTAAGGTTTGAGATTTATTATCTTGTCATTTCTCAACCTCTTTTTGACTGTCACACCTCAAGTTACTTTCATTCTTCTTACCATAGATTGCATTTACAAATGCCATTGAGCTACATAGTGTGCTTGTTATTGGCTACAATCTTTATATTGCAATATTTTTTTATTGGCTACAATATCAATCTTTCTAGTATTGCAACCTCACTAATCCACTAGAGTTATGGTTTATGTTTCTACGGAGGCTTAGGGTTTGTACCCTAGTCATGATCTTACCAATGCTTCAGTTGGTATTAAAAAAAACCTTAAATCTTGGGTCAAAAAATTAGTTGTCTTGATAGGGTTGTAGTATGATCTTGGATTGTATCCTAGAGTGTGTAGAAAGCTTGTGTTTGATCATTAAGGTATGTAAACCTGATCAGGGAAATGTATCCTATATAGCATGGATCTTGCTTTAATACTTTCCATAATGGTTATTAGTATATCACATTATTATAGTTTTTGGTAAC
Source organism: Sequoia sempervirens (assembly GCA_007258455.2). NCBI lineage: Eukaryota > Viridiplantae > Streptophyta > Pinopsida > Cupressales > Cupressaceae > Sequoia > Sequoia sempervirens. The sequence goes on from VDFB02005156.1 coordinate 287,221, forward strand.
CCAAGATTGCATTCAAGTATGTAACAAACTTGGTTTGTAGTTTAAGCTATACACTTTTAAGTAACATTCCTAAGGTTTATAAAATCTTGATCACTCTCTAGAATAGCCCATTAAACATGGGTTGTGCTTGAATGCACTACATAATTTATATAACACAACCACTCTACATATCAACTAGAGTTATAGGCTCTTTATTGCTATGATGAGCCTTGTTGGCTCACAATGCAAACTCCTGTATTTTTCTTTATCTTATTGTGTTTTTTATTTTTTAAAATAATGTTTCTAGAGAGAAGTAGAAGGGACGTAGCATATAAAAGCTCATAAAATGTAAATCTAAGCTATTCCTGGTTAAATGAAATTATAGAAAGTAATAAATAAGCTCAACAATGGATTTACAACTCATACAACGTACCCGAAAGCTTCCAAATTATTTATTTAAGAAAAGAAGTCTAGGTTGCCAGCCAAGATGGTGAAATCTGACAAAATCAAGTGTAAGAAGCTCTAGAAAGAGATGCCCAGCATAGAAACTGAGGCAAATGAAAGATATATGCTAGATTCCAAAGAAGGTGAAGAGAAACCCTAAAAAAGAAAGGAATTTCTCCTAGGAAGCCCAAACGCCCTTGCACAAAGAGCCACACACTTCAAGCAATAAACTCAAAACCATAACTCAGAAGGTACGACTATGAAGTATAGCATCTGCCAGCTAAAAGAAGGTCGCCATCTCTACAAACCCTCCTGCCTTTGATAAGGAAACCCAACAAAAACTCTAATGAAGCACAATCGAACCTCTATATGAAGTTGTCACAATTGCACTAATTTGATTGGTCTCTCACAGTCTAAAAAATACTCAACATTGAAGAGATATCGTTCTCCAATGGAAGATTGCTCAAAACCCTGATCACAGGTAAAAGCACAGAAGAAAACCCAAGGAAAAGTTGAAATAATCAAGAATGATGTTCTCATTGCCCAAAATGCCTTATATACCAAAAGGCACACATTTCAAGAAAAGGATGCACTTTCCTTCATTTAAATCTTTTTAAAATATCATTAAGTCCTTTTAAATAGTTATGAACTTAATATTTGGTGCCCACTTAAATGATTAAGTGATTTAATTTTAAATCACCCTTTTTATGAATATTTAAGTGATATAAAAGGGATAAAGTCAATTTGACTTTATAAGAAAATAATAAGTTAATTAATAACTTAAATCACTTAAATAAGCATAACTTCCTCAAATCTCCATAGAATTTTGTGCCGTCAGAAGCTGTCAACTCGTGAACTGCTAAGGCCTGCAGTGAGCTAATCACTGAACTCTGAACTAAGAACAACAAAACTCCTCCAGATAATGTCACTGACCCTCTAACCCAACCTGTTAGCCTACGAGAGTCTAAGTAATAGGCTAACCACCATCAAACATGATCATGCCGAAAAAGGGGACATTACAATTGCAACAAGAGGTAATCGCTCTTGGATCATGCTATCATTATATCATAACCTATTAAACTTGAGTCAACCTGAATGCACCCAATGATGATTGACACTTAATTGTGATGAGAATTATTTGTACATGAATTGTGCTCATGTGAGTGCCTCAATTTGTATCACAACATAGCCACATTAAACTTGGGTCACACATGAATGCATCCTGTATTTGTTATAGCACAACTATGCCACATGACCAATAGAGTTATGGATCACATAATTACAGTCAAAAGAATTTTTTCCTCAGTTGTGCTCTTATGGAAATTCCATTACCGTTACAACATAACCCTTTGGACTTATATTGCTCAAATCCTTACATTGCTTATTTTCTTTTTGGATGGATGGCTTCATGGATTTTTTGTGATTTATATAGATTTTGTTTTGATAGTAAATGACATTGGATTCTTTTTGAAGCTGAAATGATTTATTAATTATGGTTTTATGATTTTGAGTTTTATTTAGAAGGGGTTAATATGTGGCATTTTTATGTGCAAGAAGAATATATTGTGATGCAATGTTTGGGTATGGATGGTTCAAGAAAAAATGGATTACTATCGGTGACATAATCAGGTTGGAGAGTACCTTGAGCCGGTGTGAAACACTTCTAGGTGTTTTTTGCTAGGAATCAAAACTTGAGTGTAGGAATTTTTGAATATCTGACAGAGGAATTTCCTTTATTCTAAAGATAAAATCATAAATTTGTAGGTCCAATTGGACATCCAACCTGAGATCTTTAATATCTAATACAGAAAATTTGTACATTCTAAAGATAAAATCATAAATCTACTAGACCAATTTCAAATCCAATTTGAGGTAGTGAAGCTTCGACAAAGGAAGTTCCTACATTCTAAAGATAAAACCATAAATTTTATTGGTCCAATTTCAGATCCAATTTGAGGTCGTGAAGCTCCGATAGAGAAAGTTGCTACATTCTAAAGATAAAATCATAAATCTACTTGGTCAAATTTGAGGTCTAATTGTAACAATTTGTCTTTTTAATTATACTTTTTGACATTTGGATTGATACAAATTGTTACTTTAGAATTATGGTATTGCTTTTCTTCTAATGTTTTCAACCCTCATTTCAGGGAAGAGCTCTGAAGATGGTTCCTTTAGCTGGAGACTATACTTTTCAACTATAGGTTCCATCTAGAAACACCAGAAGCTCAGGTATTGTCATACTCAGGTACAACAGAGTTTGAGGTGAATTTCACTTAGTATTTTATGCTGATATAGATATGTTCTAGCCTGTAGTTAATTGTTGTAGCATAAAAAATAGGCTAAATAGTTGTTCATATACCATTGTTTCAAAATCTAAATTGCTATACCTTATTCTAAGAGAAAATCATAGGGGGAGTCTATACATAAGACACCATTGTTTCAAATTAAAAATTGTTGGCTCTTTCATAATTGTTTGCTTCATTTATTTGATCTAAGACATCCTACTGTATAGAATATGCTCTCAAAATCATAGTAAAATCCTTTATTTTGGGGTGACTATTTAGAATCTTTCCCATCATAACAATGAACAAAATCATTGGTCATTAACCTAAAATTTGCAAGAGTTTCATCAAATTCTACTTTTCCACTCTCTTTTCCATTCTGAATTTTATTCCCAATTTCATCCATGAAGAACTTCCTTAGCTTGTAGATCCTCTTGTTAGCCATAACTTTACCATGTGTCGAGGATAGCTTTGAGTTTACCCAAGAAACAATTTACAAAATATGGTAAGGCCAAATTTTTTCAATTGTTGCTTTGGTAAAAAATCAAAGCTATCCTCGACACTTGGTAAAGTTATGGCTAATAGAAGGATCTACAGTCTGAGGAAGTTCTTCATGGATGAAATTGGTAATAAAATTCAAAATGGAAAGGAGAGTGAAAAAGTAAAATTTGATGAAACTCTTGCAAAGTTTAGGTTAATGAATGATGCTTTTGTTCATTGTTATGATGGGAAAGATTTTGAACAGTCATCCCAGAATAAAAGATTTTACTATGATTTTGAGAGCATCTTCCATGCAAAAATTTGTCTTAGATCAAATAAATGAAGCAAACAATTATGAAAGATCCAACAATTTTGAATTTGAAACAATGGTGTCTTATGTATACAATCCCCTTGTGATTTTCTCCTAGAATAAGATATAACAATTTATAATTTGAAACAGTGGTATATGAACAACTATTTAGCCCATTTATTATGCTACAACAATTAATTACAGGTTAGAACATGTCCATATCAATGTAAAATAGTAGGTGCAATTCACCTCAAACTCTACTGTGGTAATTGCTTTGTAAGGAAGTTTACACTCCATGAACATTCTCTGTGCACATTAGTATGTTGCTTATTATCTCGATCTCCTTTGTGATCAAAAGAACAGTGAAATTCATTGCATAAATCATGACCATTTTGCAGTGCTATGATCCAGTGCCCTTTTACTTCTTACTCATTGTGTTCTCAATCACCATGTTCAAATGACTTAGAGGATAGATCTTTGTCACCATTTGATAGTAACTTTCATTGTTTTTAGACTGTTTGTTATGATTCAATCACTATTTGACAATGTTCTTCCTTTCTCGGTCCTATAGGATAAAGGACAATTCACAGTTTGCAACTCTCTAACAACGGTAAATAGATACAATAAAAATGTTTAAAATTTTAGAAGTGGATTTTTTTGAATTGCTAAAGCCTATTTATCAGTTTTATAACTTAAAATTATTAAAGCTATTTGAATAGTTAAACTTTATATTATAAATATTTAAAGTACAATAGAATCAGACACTTAAAATGATTACAAAGAAGTTGAATGAAAATTAGTAAATTACTACTGATTTAGCTTTTCCTTTTGCGTGTTTACAGGGTTATTTCTTCCAACATTTGTTAGGCCTATTTTGGATTCTATGGAAACAACAAAGGCAGTTCCACTTCCAGGTATAGATGAGGTGATGACCCATCCTTCTATGATGAAGTTTGCAGGATACACCCAAGAATAGATCTAAAAATATCATATTTTTTAACCTTAAGATCTTTGATATCATTGCAGATTTGATTTGATTTTTGTATATCTAGACATATCTAAAAATCTGTTGCTTGGAAATGATGTAAATGAAAATGTTATTTGTTCAAAATAATCTAAGGCTTTTATCTTTTACTTGCAATTTTTTTTTTGTCTATCTTAAGATAACTATTAAAATTATCATTTATTTAATCATAATATTTCATTGTATATTTGTATTTTGTTAGATTGTATTGGATAGTTAATGATTAAGTTTTTTTTAAAAAAAAAATTCAACATAATATACTTTCCATGTACTTCTTTTCATCATTTGTAAATCTAAATTTTTGTGATCATAAAAAATAGAGATGATTTTAATTTCTATGAAATATTTTCATCCATGTTTGAGATCTCTACAAGGTGATGAAAAAGTCCCTAGGGTTTGGTAGGGTTTTGAGTATCCTTATTATTTTGATGGTAATTTTGTCACTAAGTTCTCTCCTTGCCCAAATATAGTCACCTAGGAAACTACCATGATTCTCTTGACTATAAATTACTTTGTTCTCCCTACCTTCTCACTATAGGTCTGATTCTTCGACTCTACCAACCATCCTTCCATCTCAGTGTCTTTTCGTGCTCTTGCATCTATTCTCTTATGAATTTATTCTTATGACTTTGAAAGCTATCACTAGGTCTATTATGACTGTTAGTTCTTTAAGGGTATATTATTTTCTACTATGAAGTCTTAGATTGTCATTATTTTGATGAAAATTCTCCAAGGATGTTTTCTCATTGACTTAACTCTTTGTATATTCTCCATTATGCATTGAAAATTCATGGTTTCTATTTAACTATTTATTGGTGTAACCATTGCCATGTTTCTTGGGATTGTCATCCCTATAGGATAGTTTCCTGATAGATCTTAATGTAATTTAAAATTTTCCCATAACTATTGACAAGTTTCATAAGAATGTTGTGTCAAGGTAGTAGATGGTCGTGAAAAGTTTCATAAGATTGTTGTGACAAGTTTCATAATACTGCCATACCGCAAGAGCCAAGAAGACACGATGTAGTGTAGTGGTAACATCCCACATTATCGTGAAGGCCAAGCAATAAATGTGCGGTATGGAGGTAAATCAAATACTTCTCTTGCATCCCTACAAGAGCCAAGAAGACATGGTGTAGTGTAGTGGTAACATCCCACATTATTGTGAATGTCGAGCAATAACGGTGTGGTGTAGTGGTAAAATCCTGCATCACCGCAAGGGTCATGTCAAAATTGTGCGGTATCATGGTTAAACTATAAAATGAAATCACATTTCTTTAAGGAATTTTTTTGAAATAGTTCACTTTCCTTGTGTATATTTTTTCCACATTTTCATGTGTGTCTAGCAGGGCACTTGTAACTACAACATATAACAAAAAAATCCCTACTTTTATGCTTTGATGGATGTCCCTTCGTTATTACTAGATATTTGATGTAGTGCACATTATTATAGTGTAAGCCTATTTTTCATATTTTTTTATTTAGAATCACCAATATTCTCCACAAGAAAATTGTCCCTGTTTGAAATGACGGAAATGGTTCACATTTCTCAGAACAATTTCTCTTGCAACAATCTTGGAGATGAATTTATATGCAGTGTGAAAATCAAAACATACTCGAAGGTTCTTAACAACTCTAATAGTTGTACCAAGGGCCATGTTTAACAAACCAAATTTAATTGCTAATTTTTCACTATGGTGGCAGATAAATGATTCTTTTCTTCTATTCCAAAACATTGAGTAAAAGTATTGAATATGGAAATAACATGCTGCCTTCATTTTCCAAGCCAATTTCTCCAATTTTGCATAGATCTCCCATGTTTATGGATGTGATCTATCTCCTACACAAAAAAACATGTACCATTTTATTCCCTTCAATCCAACTACATGTAGGTATCTTTTTAATTCCTCATGAATCTCCTAACTATTTGAACCTCATCATAGCTGCCCACTTCTGCACAAATGTTTTAGAGAAGAACATAAGTTACAACATTTTTAGGATCCAACTAAAAACTAGTGTTTCTGGAATACTCATCCTATATTCATATATGATCCACAAGAACTAAAGGTTTAAATGGTATCTCAATAATAATGTTTAGGGTGTCCTCAAGATAGCCATCATGGGCACGAAGGTCAACCATGCAGACCTAATAATCAACTATATATGCAATGCAATAAGGGTTACTGACGTGTGAAGTATACACAACCCTCATCCACTATACCTACATGACTGCATGCATCTAGAACAAAAGTAAAGCTTACAATGTTGGTGTTCTAGAGTGCTTCATTAATTCAAAGATTTTGAGAGCTTCCTTGCAAAATCCATTTTGTGCACATTATGCAATCATATCATTTGATTCCATGAGATGACATCTATTTGAGGCATTCTGTCAAACAATTCATTTTGTACTACAGTTTGGTGTCAAATCTTTGGTAATTATGGTTAGTTTCATTACATTCAAATTCTAAATTATGGGAAAGTATATACAGTAAATAGACTGATGGTTGTTTGGATAGTGAAATTAGCTCTCTTAAAAATTAATTGAAATATCTAAAAGGATTATTTTAATTAAAGAGTATTTTGTGTTTTTTTATAACAATGATTAAAAATTATTTTACAGTGTAGCTAGCTTGCTATTTCCATTCAAGATACAAGTCATCAAAGTCAAGCACATACTAAGAAGATGGTACTCTAATTCAAACCCTCAACCTCACTTAGTTTAGTTTTCTTACATGGGGATATTAAGGAAGTTGCTAAAAAATTAATATATATCATTTTTTGTTTGTGAGGGAGAATCCTATGAGATTCAATATGGCAGTGGATCAATATCTTGTTTCTTAAGTAAAGATGATATCACAGTTGGGAAATTTGTTGTGAAACATCAGGTTAATAATTTTTTAATGTTAAGGCTTCCTAGTTGGATATCAAAGATTTTTTCTCATCAACTTGATTTGGAATTTATGTATAAATGGATACTTCCATGGTGTAGGTCTTTACTCAGACAATACATGAACTAGGGTTGACATTTTTGTTGTCTAATTAAGTCTAATGGCATTCTTGGGCTTGGTTTCTAGGAAATTTCTATTGATAATGTTGTTCCAGTCTACTCTGTTTAAGGCATTTGTTGACAAGACTACAATTTTTTAATTGATTTATCTTTCTGTTGTGTTTGGAGTTTTGTAAAATTGTAATATACAATGCACTTTTATTCTTTCTGAATTGAGACTAATAGTAATTTTGTTGGTTGTAGTGAAGCACAACTTCATTCATGGCAGAAAAAGTAGCACCATGTTGCTCATATAAGATGGCATGTTGCATATAAAGGAGGAAAGATACTAGTTGGGTTATTGTTGAATGCATTGAAGGAGAGAGCTTCATGTATGGGACATGATCAACATTCTCCTTATTGTATTCTACACATTACAACTTTCTCTAGGAATATTTCCCACATTTTAGAAGTTTTAAGAGATGAAAGGGGAATGCGCTTGCATTAAAGGGCTTCAAGCATACATTTCCATCATTGTATAAGTTTTTTGGATAAGTTTCTTTCTTGTAGTCATTTTTGTGCAATATTGTAACTCATATTTTCAGTCTTGTGACAAAACAATTGTAATACTCTATTTCTAAGATATAATTAGAACACCTTTATTTTATTAATAAAGTTCACTAATTTTTCCTTCTCAGTGGTTGTCTTATTGTGTGCAATTGATGATTGATGTGTATTTCTGTGTTTTATGCTTAAATCCTCAAATATCAATCAATTAAAATGACTAACTATACTTCTAATTAACATCAATTAATAATTAAATTGATAATAAATATACTACTAATTGACAGAAATCAATGAACAGTGAATAAAAATGACTAAATAAGTGACCAGTTAACAACAATCAATGACTAAATATAACAGTGAATAAAAAAATGACTAAGTGACCAAATTATAACAATCAATTACTAAATCAACAACTAAATAAGTGACCAGTTAAATATATCAATGAATAAAAAATGACTAAATAAGTGACCAAATTGCAATAATTAATGACTAAATATATTAGTGGAAAAATATGACTAAATAAGTGACCAAATTATTGAAATGAATGACTAAATATACTACCAAATGGATCTTGATCAAAACAATAAATGACTAAAAATGGTTTAGTCATCAATCTGGTCGTGTTATATATGAATAGAAATAAACTACCAATGGGATATCATCCATTGAGTTGAACATGAAATTCTCAAGAGTTCCTTGTGTCAACATAGCAGGATGAGGAAAAGACACTCGAGAGTCACTGGAAACCCCAACAAAAGGGGAAACAACAAACTTTGGGATGTGGAGCTGCCTCTATCATAAGGACAACACAAGCCAAAACAAGACTAGACTCCATAAAAGATGAACCTTTCTTATGAACATTACTCGAGGTGAGGTCATCCTCCAACTTAAGCTTCAATAGAGGATGTTGAATCCCCATAGAGGAAGCAAAATTGGAGGAAGAAACAAAAGGAGTCTTAGATGACACAACCTTTTTATTAGGAATGTCAACAGACTATGAAAAATGAGGAATGTCTAGAATGGACATAAGAAGTGGATACTTTGTTGAGGGAGTGATGAAGTCCTACACCCTTTTTGGGGTGAGGGTCATCAGGACCAGTAGGAGGAGCTAGAAGAAAGATAAAAGCAATGGGAATTGAAGAAGGGGAAACAAAAACAAATGAAGCAATAGAAGAGATATGAATAGATATATCAAGCTCCTCCTTGGTCTTTTGTGATGCAACATGCTCCATAGCTAGAGAATTTCTTCGGTACTTGCACTTATGCGTAAGACAATTACGTCGACTATGAGCATTAGAGGATGTGGCTTGAGAAGAGGCCAAAGGTTGTTCTTCCATTGCAGGAGCATCTTTCAAAATCATTTTTAGTGGAAGGGTGGTATCTTGATTGGGAGCAATAGGAGGAGGCACATGAGTAGAAATGATGATAGAAGGAGAAACAAACATAGGAGCCTCAACAACAAGCTTCTTCCCATTCACCACCTGAGGGATAGATGGAGGAATAGTCAGAAGTTGTGAAGGCCAAGACACAAGAACCACCCCACAGGAATGCTTCCCATTTTCGTATAGTGTGGGTTAGGGAACCATAGGAAAAATAAGCAATTGAAAGGCTCGACGCTTTGCCTTCCACCACATGGGAAACATTCCATTGGACCCATGCAAGGCATAGGAGTAGGAACCAAGGATGCCACCATAGGTTGGGAAGAAGAAGCAGATAGTGTAGAAGACACATAAGGGGAAGGCTCTAGAGTGAGAGGAAGCTTCTCCTTCCCTTTTAATGGGGTAGAAGAGATAGTCTGCTACTACGCTAGTATAAAAGATTTCATAAAAATAACATGCAAAGACACAAGAAAACTAGCTTTTGGTGTCGATCCCCTATTATTATACTTAATTTAAGCATGATACAATAAATCTCCCTTGGGAGGGAGGGGTCCGACTGGGGCAAGCCAAAGTGATCCAAAGAAAATCCCCCACATAACACAAGTGGTTTATAGCCAGTATCATAAAAAACATGCAATATGCCCTCATGGGGGAATTTCAAGCACTTGTGGACTATAGAGTTGAATGCATTCATGGAGGCTAGCCATGGAATGCCTAGCCTAGCCTTGAACAAGTTAGACTATGGAATCACTACAAATAAAACATCTATAACCTTAGGCCCAATGAGGACCAACAAATAAATGGTGTCCATAGGTGCAATAGAAAGTTCATCATGAGTATGGAGAGTGACTTGTGACTCATCATACTTCTCCTTATAAATTTTTTTAATGAGCACGTTTCCTCCATTATCATGTTCACTCGGCTCGTCATATCAATCATAACACGAGTCACAATGTTATCATTAATTTGGGTAGGAACATACAATAGAGAAGACTCCTTGTTTAATGGAAAATAATGTGAGGTATAATTTATGTCATGAATAAAACTCACATTCTTTACAAGAGGCATACATGTAAACGAGACAATGTTTATGTACTCAGACAAGACCAACTCAGAAGATGCAAAGGACTATGTGACCAGATTGGCAGAATGAGAAGGAAATAGATTTGTGTAAATCTATAGTTTGTTGTTAGGCTTAGCCATAGATTTGTAGAGTTTTGCTTCCTCCCATCGATGTGATCCTGAATCTCATGATGCAGGTGTACGCACCACTCGGTATCATGTCCGTGCACTTGATGAAATTGAAAAAACTATTGTGCATTGTACCACTCTAAATAAGGCTTGAAAAAAGGTTGGATCTCTAGTAATGTTAATTTTTTTTCTTTTAATAGTTTTTGTAGAACGTTTATATAGGATTTAGATAATTTTGTGAAAGTTATGTTTCATCCTATACTTTTTCCTTTGGGAGTAGAGACCATGTTTGTAATGGCCTTTTTCTTTCTTGAATCACCAAAAAATGATACTATTGGTTGGTTATATTGATGGGAGAGTGAGGATGAACCCCCAAACTAAGTGACCATCTGCTAGTACTCATGTAGCACTGCACATAGATGTACAAAGGAAGGATACTTTATCAAGAAAAAATTTTCTTGTAATGATTTTTGCAAGTTCCTGATGAAAGCCTTTTGGACATCAAAATCTAGTAGGGGATAAGAAATCTGAGAAAAGAGAACTTGATAATGAGTTTAGATGAAGTCAATAACCTTTTCATGGCCCCCCTACTTGCATTAGATGAGATCAACAAACATCATTTTTTCCCAATGTTAGCTTGGAACTATCTAAGGAATTGACTCACTAGCTGATCAAATGAGAAGACAAAATTATTAGTCAGGAACAATACCACTCAAGGTAGTGTCCTTAAGGTATTAAAGAAAAATATTTGCCATCAAAGAATCGTGGTGGAAGAATTTAGTGCATAGGGCATTAAATGCTAACACATGCATTTGAGGATCTCCACGACCACTATACTTTTCAAACTTAGGAATATTCATCCCCTGAGGGATAGAAGTGTTCAAGATGGAAATGGACAAAGGACTACAATGAAAGAAGGGTTGGAACATAGGTTGAGTTGAAGAAGAGCTAGATAGGTTTTCCAATTGGTTCTACATTTGTCCCATGTTTTGCAATAAAGCATTCAAGACAAGATTAGAGGATGAGGTAGGACTAGAGGAACTAGAGCCACTAGCCCTCATATCGGTAGATATTTTGACACCAAGACCAGTAGGAATCCCAGTATTACTACCAAAAGATACATTAGGGGTGGATGAACTGAAGCCTAAAGGTACCTTGTTTACTTTGAAAGTGTGATTCTGCTTAGGTACGTAGATGGTGTTAGTTGAAGGACCCACCTCAACCATATACATTGGCACTTTGGGTATCGAGACTTCCAGCTATAGTGCAACGGTCACATAACTAACATCTCAAGTAATACCCAAGTTAGGATTATAGGCTAGGATGTGAGTATCCACAATTTCCACGAAACCTCAAAGAAGTTTTATACCTCTCTGATCCTTATCCGCCATGGCTCTTAATTTGTTGACAATAATAGCTGCTTAAGCAAGAATTTTATCTTTTTCTAAATATAACTCAAACTCTCCAAGCCTTCTATCTAGGGAAATAAGTTTCTCCGCAAGGACCTCACGAGAAACATATTTTTTCATAGAAGAAGAGGAAGAAGAAGCAAGGGGTGTAGGAATATGAGTAGCAGCTTCCCCAAAAGGGCTAGGGAATCTAATAGACATTCTTGAAACCAATTCCTCAAAAGAGTGACCACTCTAACCAAAGGCGACCTTCCTAGATTCCATTACTATGTGTCAAATAATTATCCTAACAACAAATGTGGAGGTCATAGATTGGGTTGTAAAGAAAATAAAGATTCATGACTCACAAATCTATAATGCACTCAAAACTTGAGGGAAAAAAATTTTATGCAAAGAAATGAAAAGGAGAAAGTTCACATCGGGTTCGCCAAAATGCAGAGGGGATTTAGTACTCCCAATTCTCTAAGACATAGAAGAGCCCAAAGAGAGTGAATTTCCCTCAACTACCTCAGACTACCTAATAAGTTGTAAATGAAGGGAAAATTGGACCCTAGTTTCCTTTTTTTTTTTTGATAGAGGTTTTTTGGAAATGGGTGAGTAGACCACATAGGTTTCAGATTGCAAATTGAATGGTTCTTAGCTAGAGGATGCTAGCACATGAGTTGGACATCAATGCACTGAACTGACATCTTATATGTGCATTGATGTCTTGTACAGATGAAGAAGAATAATTTAACTTATAAATATAGACTATTCTAATAATGAAGTGATGAAGAAAAGAAGAGAAGAAGACCAACTCACTGATGGTTTAGTTCTCCAGCAAGCTCCCCTTGCAAAAAAATTGTACCTACACACACAGTAATGAGAAAATTTTGTGGCTATGTTTTGGAGTCTTCCTTAGTCAGACACTCATTTTGGTGTTTTGACCTTCACATACAACTAATATACCATGAGATATAGAAATGATAAAGAAAATAGAGAGAGTAGACACAATAAAGTAGAGTGCAAAGATAGTCTAAATGCTACTTTACAAACATGATAATACAAATTAGAAAACATATAGATATTTGTTGCAAGAATGGAAAGATTGAAGGTGTTGTCATTGATGTCAACTGGTTAACTAGTTATCAACTAGTTGTGGTTGGTTGTATATGTTGAGGATATTGAGAAAATTGTAATGAAGATATGTTGCAAGTGCTTAGTTTTTGCTTTGGGTTTTTGTCTGGATTTGCTCCTATGTTTGTGTAGTTCAAATATATTGTTCATGGTTATTATAATATGCCATATTCATATTTTTAGTTGTTGATTCATTGTACAATGCAAGTTATTTTCACTAGTTGTGAACTGTGGTTTTCTATGTTTTTGGTTGAGGTCTGGGAGAAATGTTGTTGGTTAAAATTTCTCTTGATGAAGTCTTATGACTTGTGGTTCTAGAGTTAAGTTTCCTTGATTTTATTGAAGATAATTTCATCATTTGGATGATTCGTTCTTAATGGTTCTATGTGTTTTACACTAGTTTGGCCAACCTTGTGTGAAATACTACTTTCAAAGTTGATGAAGCATGTTAGATCTATTTGGGTCCCTATGAAGTGTGTGTTTGGGTCGCCCTTAGTCTATTTCCACCCTAGGATGTTTTGACATTGACCTAATCTAAATTTAATGTGTATGGATGACTTTGGATATGTTTCAAAGTTGAAGATGGTATGATACATGATAAGTTAGTGGTGAAGCATATACAAGAGCGCAGGAGAAAGATAAGTGAAAAGAGAAAAAGCAGAAAGATGCAACATTGATGCTATCCAGTGAGTGTGTGTGATGCAAGTGTGGTAGATCAATGCAAAGCCTTAATGTTGAGTTTTCGGATGCAATGAGCAAAAGGTGAACTCTATCATGCATGCATGCTTGTGAGTGATTATGGTGGAATACTTTGTTGCATTGAGTTTGTATTCTCTCAATAACAAGTCTTCTTTGTATCTCTGTGGAAGTGAGCCCTTCAGGTTGTTAGTCCTGTTGGACAGTGAATCTTGTTCTAGACAATGAGTCCTTTTTTGGAAGTGAGCCTCTTGTAATCGGTTTTGATATTCTCTATAGTGTGAGTTAATCCTCATAGTGGCTTTTCCCTTATTGGTTTTTCCATGTAAATTTGGTGTTATTGTGTTTATGTGTTGGATTTAAGTTACTACATTTACATTTGATGATTAATCATTTAAGTAGTGATAAGAATTAGTTTCAGTGATTGAATTAAAAGTTTAAATTTGTGACAACTGATTCATCCCCCCTCTTAGTTTTCCTACTCAAACATTGGTATAAGAGCCAAGGTAATAGGTTCAAAACCCTCACTTGCACCGGGGGGATTGTTGCAAGATGGTGTGTCTCTTGGTCTTCCTTGTATAGTGCGGTGCTTAGGTTCGTGACATGGCTTAACCACCTCTTGTGGATCTTGTTTAAATCTGGTGGTGTGTCCCTTGGTCTTCCTTGTGTAGCATGGCGCTTGGGTTTGTCACATGGCTTAACATTTCAAAGAATCATGTGATGCACTCGAAGAAAAAACATATATCTACTAGGTATCATTTCTTGAGAGAGAAGGTCATGGAGAGTGAAGTAAAACTTGAGTATGTTTCGACAAAGGATCAAATTGTTGATATTTTCACTAAGGCTCTTCCTAAAGATACTTTTGAGTATCTTTGAGAGAAGTTAGGGGTCATTTCCCCACTTTTCTTGAACTAGATGCATATGGAGATGCATCAGTTTGGTGGATCTATGGATCTATCTTTCTTTTGGACTAATGTTTTGGTGGCTACCTTTTAGGGGAACCAAGTAGTATCAAGTGTTGTCATTGTGAGTATTTTATATTTTATGTCAAAGGAGGAATCAATGTAAAATATCTATTTCCTTTGCTATTGATTTCAAAGGGGGAGAGGAAGCATGTGAACAAGGAAATGAAGCATGTGAAGAAAAAGGAAATGAATATAAGAGATTATCTACTTAGGGGGAGAAATAGAAAGAATTTTTTTGAGAAGTGTATTTAGAGCTAGTATGGTGTCTTTGATGGTTTTTCACATCATGTGTTGCCATTAATGACAAAGGGGGAGATTGTTGCAAGAATGGAAAGATTGAAGGTGTTGTCATTGATGTCAACTAGTCAACTAGTTGTTGTTGGCTGTATATGCCAAGGATATTGAGAAAATTGTAATGAAGATATGTTGCAAGTGTTCAGTGGTTGCTCTGGGTTTTGGTTCAAATTTTCTCCTATGTTTGTGCAGTTTAGATATGTTGTTCAAGGTTGTTAGAAGATGCTATATTTAGATTTTTAGCTATTGATTCATTGTACATTGCAAGTTATGTTCACCAATTGTGAATTGTGGTTTTTTGTGTTTATGGTTGAGGTTCGAGAGAAATGTTTTTGGTCTGGATTTCTCTTTGATGAAGTCTTATGACTTGTAGTTCTAGAGTTGTTTTCACTAGTTGTGAATTGTGGTTTTTTGTGTTTATGGTTGAGGTCTGGGAGAAATGTTTTTGGTCTGAATTTCTCTTTGATGAAGTCTTATGACTTGTGGTTCTAGAGCTGAGTTTCCTTGATTTTGTTGAAGATAATTTTGGTATCTGGAAGATTTGTGCTTAATGGTTCTATGTGTTTTACACTGGTTTGGCTGACCTTGTGTGAAATACTACTTTTGAAGTTGATGAAGTGTGTTGGATCTATTTGGGTCCCTATGAGGGTATGTGCAGGATCATGGTGGGCCAAAAAGTGGCAATGAGGAAAAAAACACGTCTTTCATCAACCCAAAAATGCGAAAATATAGTGTTGACTTTTTTTAGGCTTGGGTGTCAGTACACACCACCAAAGCAAACACTAATCCTCATTTTCCATATCGGATATCCGATTTGTAAAAAGCATATATATACAAAATTTGTCATTGTTTTAAAGTCATTTGACAGTCAACAACCTGCGGGCACACAGTGAGGAGGTTCTTCATGTAACGAATATTTGATTTTGCCAATATCTGATTTGAAAAGGTAAGAATTTTGATTTTTTATTTTCTTTGATTCAATTTTGAATTATATTTGGATAATTTCAAATAGTTTTTTGTGGATTTTTTTAAAAAATAGGGTTTTTGATTGAATTTTTATGAAAAATTTGAGTTTAGAATGGATTTTGATAAAAGAATGAATGTTTTTGTGGATTTTTTCAAAATAGGGTTTTTGATTGAATTTTTATGAAAAAATTGAATTTAGAATGCATTTTGATAAAAAAAAATGAATGTTTTTTGTGGATTTTTTTTCAAAATAGGGTTTTTGATTGATTTTTATGAAACAATTGAGTTTAGAATGGATTTTGATAAAAAAATGAATGTTTTTTATGGATTTTGATTTCAAAATAGTGTTGCTTATGTATTTGTATTAAAAATTAGAGAATTTTATAGATTTTTGTTAAAAAGTAGGGTTTTCTTTGGATTTTTTTTTAAAAACTAGGGTATTTTTATAATATTTTCATTTATATTGTCTAATTTTAATTAGATTAAATATTTTTTTATCTTTAATCAGGAATTATGGCTACTGAGAATGAGAATGCAAAAATTCCACCAGTTGAGAATGAAAATCCACCAATTGAGAATGAAAATCCACCAGCTGAGAATCAAAATGCAGAAATGCCAAATGCTCCACCACCTCCACAACCATGAATTGAAGACTTAATTCATGAAAAATTGGAGCAATTGAGGGGAATTTGTGATGTTTATAAGAAAATCCCTTGATTATCCTATATGTCAACCACATTGACAGGAATAATTACAAATGTAGAAACCCTCTCCACCCAACATAATGCCTTTCATTCGTGGCGGGAAACCATGAGGGAATATTATGCATGTGGATTTCTTATGATGATGTGAAAAATATCCAAATAACAAAATCCCAAATAGCCTCTTTATTTTTTAACCCCAGCACTGGTTTTCCAGTTAATGTTAACAAACCAAAACTTTCTATAAAATGGTGCACACATAAGGGCATAGTAGATAACTTTTGGGATCGTTGGTGTATGGTTTTTGATAAACCACCCAACAATAATCTCGATATACCTTTTTACTTTATTAAAAAAATATATGCTGAGTTTTTTTTAGGGCATCATGTCAATTACTTTGACATTAAACCCTTCCAGGGCGTTGGTGGAGGTATGCCCTAGGATAGGCCAAGGGCAGCTAGAGTAGTTAGGCACCCACATGTTCCCCATCCTCCCCTTCCTCAACCACCTCCAGTACAACATCCAGATATTACAGAGGATGCAACCACACAAACTATCTAGGCCATTCACTCTTTGAGTGGTATTTTGGTTTCCCATGCTTCTTCAGTAGCTTAGCCACATTCTGGTGATTTATAAGATCTTTTATTGATTATGCATACATTGACATAGATTTTTAGTTTCATATGTACTTGTCATTTTTATGTATAGGAGGTTGTGAGCTATACATCATTGTTGACAAGTGCCACAAGACCTGAAGGAGTAGGTATTCAAACACCTAAAGGAGGAGGTGTTGAAACACCTAAAGGAGGAGGTGTCGAAACACCTAAAGGAGATACAGAAAAAGATCAGCCTAAAGAGGTATGTGTTTTTTTTATTTTGTGCTTGGTAAATATGTTCTTATCACCGACAATTCTATGCTAACTTGGATCAATTTCATGTTTTTGTTCACATATATAGATTGACGTTACAAAAGTTGGTTTGGTTAGTTCTTTGAGAGGGGTATATTCTAGGACTCCTGACCCTTCGAAGAGACGTATATTTCAGGTAATCAAGATTTCAATTTTAGAGTTCAATTATAATTTGATGTGTATTGATTTTATGTTAATTATTTGATTTTAAATTATATAGTATAACTAATCTCAATTGTGGTTTGAATTTTTCTTGTGTAGCTACCTTCAAAGCCAATGAGTGCTTCAAAGAGGCTCCATTTTCATGATCCACCAGTAGTTTAGGATGAGATAGACATTTTGGCATGTAAATTTTGAATAGATACCGAGATGGCATATGCCACATATTGTAAAACTTTGTTTGAGTTGGTGTTGATGCCATTTTTGTATATGGACATACACTTGATTATTGGATAATTTGATCTATAGAAGTTGACAATTAAAATTTAATTTCCTCCTCATGTGCATGATTAAACTCTTTGAAAATTTAATCAAGTGAGCAATGGTTAAATATCAATGTACAATAGCATAAAAAGAATGGTTAAATATTATGTAGTTTATATTCATATTGTTGATTACATTGTATTGCACATCTTTCAAGCTCAAAGCATTACTTCACATTGCATAAGTAACAACTAGATGCTCATAGATGAAAAAATTTCAAAAACAATGTAGTTTTTACAAAGTCAACCTAAGCAGTTATGCAATTACTTCACATTACATAACTAATAACTAGTAGTAGCTATCAATTGCATTAGCTTGTCATGGAATTCTATGAGACCACATTTCTTTGAGGAAACTTGGCACAAAACTCACAAAAAATGAAAAGAAAGCACTCAAACAAACTTTAAAGGGGTCTCAGTCCTGTTGCTCCCTCATTCCACATGCTATGCAACCATTTACTTGCAATGTAGGGGTTGAACAATGGAGAAAACATGTAAAATAAATAAATAAATAAATAAATAAATATATATATATATATATATATATATATACAACCTATAAGCATGAATTACAATTAGAATATCACATAACATCATATAAACAAAAAAACCACTATAAACTTGAATGTCATTTAAAACATGCATGATAAATATTCATTGTTGAAACTTGAATTGTGGTAGCTTGATATACAGATTCGATTGATGTCAGGGTTCAATTTGTATGATATTGAAAAAATAAGCCAACTGAGTAGAGTTATCAGCATTCTTGAAAAAACATAAGAATTCTTTTAGTACACTAGCCATTTTGATGTCTTCTTGCAGTCTCAAACATTATTTTGTATCATTGTTACATTGGTCTTAGCTCAATGATGCTGAACAATTTTAGAAAAAATAAGTTGTGTCACGGTCCGCATTCAATCCAACAAGCAAAAATGAAAGCTCAGCCTCTTGGAATGAAAATTCTTGTTTGCAAAACAAATGAATAAGAATGAGGTAGTTAAGGTGTTTGAAGTTATTTGGAGGTCACTTTTAGGGTGCAAGGCTTAAAAGTTCATTTTAAATGCACTCAAACAAACTTTGAAGGGATCTCAGGCCTGCTGCCCCCTCATTCCACATGCTATGAAACCATTTACTTGTAGTGTAGGGGCTGAAAAATGGAGAAAACATGTAAAAATAATATATATATATATATATATATATATATATATATATATATATATATATATATATATACAGCCTAGAAGCATGAATTATGATTAGAATATCATATAACATCATATAAACAAAAAAATCACTATAAACTTGAATGTCATTTAAAACATGCATGATAAATATTCATCATTGAAACTTGAATTGTGGTAGCTTGATATATAGAGTCGATTGATGCTAGGGTTCAATTTGTATGATATTGAAAAAATAAGCCAACTGAGTAGAGTTATCAACATTCTTCAAAAATCATAAGAATTCTTTCAGTACACTAGCCATTTTGACGTCTTCTTATAGTCTCAAACATTATTTTGTATCATTGTTACATTGGTTTTAGTTCAATGATGCTAAACAATTTTAGAAAGAAAAAGTTGTGTCATGGTCCGCATTCAATCCAACAAGCAAAAATGAAAGCTCAACCTCTTGGAATGAAAATTCTTGTTTGCAAAACAAATGAATAAGAATGAGGTAGTTAAGGTGTTTGAAGTTATTTAGAAGTCACTTTTAGGGTGCAAGGCTTAAAAGTTTATTTTAAATGCACTCAAACAAACTTTAAAGGGATCTCAGGCCTACTGCCCCCTCATTCCACATGCTATGTAGCAATTTACTTGTGGTGCAGGGGCCGAACAATGGAGAAAACATGTCAAAATAATATATATATATATATGTGTGTGTGTGCAACCTAGAAGCATGAATTATGATTAGAACATCACATAACATCATATAAACAAAAAAACCACCATAAACTTGAATGTCATTTAAAAAATGCATGATAAATATTCATCGTTGAAACTTGAATTGTGATAGCTTAATATACAAAGTCTATTGATGCCAGGGTTCAATTTGTATGATATTGAAAAAATAAGACAACTTAGTAGAGTTATTAACATTCTTCAAAAATCATAAGAATTCTTTTAGTACACTCAAGAGTTATCAGATGTCTTCTTGCAGTCTTAAAAGTTATTTTGTATCATTGTTGCATTGGTCTTGAGAGTGGTAGCTTAATATAGGTCCACAATACAAAACCTGGTTTACTTGTGCAGTGTAACAATGGCATAGGAAGATTTTTCTTTGAAAGCAAAAATGAAAGCTTAGCCTCTTGTAATGAAAATGCTTGTTTGCAAAACAAATGAATAAGAATGAGGTAGTTAAGGTGTTTGAAGTGATTTAGAGGTCGCTTTTAGAGAAGAGAGATGTTGGAGTACATCAAGTCAGTGAGAACCGAAGTGTAATGTGTTTTAGTTTGTAGTACTCCTTTGTTTCTCTGCAGATGTGTGATAAATTCTTAGTTCAATGATGTTGAACAATTTTTGAAAAAAGAAAGTTGTGTCACGCTCTGTATTCAATCCAACAAGCAAAAATGAAAGCTTAGCCTCTTGGAATGAAAATGCTTGTTTACAAAAAAAATGAATAAGAATGGGGTAGTTAAGGTGTTTGAAGTTGTTTAGAGGTTACTTTTAGGGTGGAAGGCTTAAAAATCCATTTTAAATGCACAAAAAAGAATGAAATTACTTCAAACCAAGTTTGTGAAGAAGTTAACTATGTTTCCCACTAGTTTCCCTTAAGAGTCAAAAGTGCTAAAAGGTAGCAATATTTGAAGGACTATTTCTCAGAGACTGTGATGCTTACAGAATCTCTATCTAAGGCTATGGAATCATGTTGGGACCATCTACAAAAACATCTCTCGGTTTTTGCTATCTCAGAGGCGTTTTCCTATGGTGATGACTTTTTAGTGGAGGGAAAAGTTGCCAGATGCAAACAATGTAAAGTTGCAAAGTGGTGCAACTTTCATTTTGCAACTCATACAACCAAACAGACTATTCCAACACATCTATATGGGTACGTTTACACTAGGGATGGTCTTCTCTTGCACCCAAATTTGTCGAATCACTCCGAGCTAAATTGGATTGGTGATTTCCCTTAAGAGTCCAAAGTGCTAAAAGATAGCAATCTTTGAAGGTCTATTTCTCAGAGACCGTGATGCTTAAAAACTCTCTGTCCAAGGCTATGGGATTGTGTTGGGACCATCTACAAAAACCTCTCTCTTTTTTTGCTATCTCAGAGGCATTTCCTGTGGTGATGACTTTTCAGTGGAGGGAAAAGTTGTCAGATGCAAGCAGTGTAAAGTTGCAAAGTGGTGCAACTTTCATTCCGCAACTCGTACGACTAAATAGACTGTTCCAACACGTCCAGATGGGTACGTTTATGCTAGGTATGGTCCTCTCTTGCACCCAAATATGCCAAATCACTCTGAGCTACATTAGACTGACGATTTCCCTTCAGAGTCCAAAGTGCTAAAAGACAACAATCTTTGAAGGTCTATTTCTTAGAGACCGTGATGCTTACAAACTCTTCGTCTGAGGCTATGGGATCATGTTGGGACCATCTACAAAAACCTCTCTCATTTTTTTCTATCTCGGAGGTGTTTTCCTGTGGTGATGACTTTTCAGTGGAGGGAAAAGTTGCCAGATGCAAGCAGTGTAAAGTTGCAAAGTGGTGCAACTTTCATTCTGCAACTCATACGACCAAACAGACTATTCCAACATGTCCAGATGGGTACATTTACGCTAGGGATGGTCCTCTCTTGCACCCAAATATGCCAAATCACTCTGAGCTACATTGGACCGATGATTTCCCTCAAGAGTCCAAAGTGCTAAAAGACAACAATCTTTGAAGGTCTATTTTTCATAGACCGTGATACTTACAGACTCTCCATCCAAGGCTATGGAATCATGTTGGGATGATCTAAAAAAACCTCTTTTGGTTTTTTCTATCTCGAAGGCATTTTCCTGTGGTGATGACTTTTCAGTGGAGGGAAAAGTTGCCAGATGCAAGCAGTGTAAAGTTGCAAAGTGGTGCAACTTTCATTCCATAACTCGTATGACCAAACAGACTATTCCAACACGTCTGGATGGGTACGTTTACGCTAGGGATGGTCTCTCTTGCACCCAAATATGCCGAATCACTATGAGTTACATTGGACTGACAATTTCCCTTAAGAGTCCAAAGTGTTAAAATGCAACAATCTTTGAAGGGCTATTTCTCAGATACCATGATGCTTACAGACTCTTCGTCTAAGGCTATGGGATCATGTTGGGACCATCTACAAAAAATTCTCTCAATTTTTGCTATCTCAGAGGCATTTTCCTGTGGTGATGACTTTTCAGTGGAGGGAAAAGTTGCCAGATAAAAGGAGTGTAAAGTTGCAAAGTGGTGTAACTTTCATTCCGAAACTCGTACGACAAATGGACTATTCCAACACGTTTGGATGGGTACGTTTACGCTAGGGACGGTTCTCTTTTGCAACCAAATACATCAAATCACTCTGAGCTACATTGGACTGAGTGAAATTAGGTGAAAATTTGATGTAGACACAAGGGCACAATCACAAACTCTTTGCAACCTGCCTATTTGAGGCATCTAACCAAGATTATTCTAACCTCTTTGGATAGTCCAAAACTCCCTTAAAACTTGACAAGCAACTAAATACACATTTCCCTCTTTAATCCCCTTAAACCCTTGTAATAGTGAGAAACTAGTTTTTATCCAATTGCTCCACAATTTTCCAAAACACTAGACCAACACATGACTGATTCAAACACCCATATCCAATTTACACAAAATATATGAGAAACAACATAGACTCCTTTTGACTAGTGTTGACTTCCTATACATTCACCTTTGAATAGGCTACTCAATTAGCCCAAAAATGCAAATCAACATACCTTCAAACACCACACAGACCCCTAAAACCTTGGGGAAGAAAATAAATTGCCAAGAAAACAAAGATTCTACAATTGGATTCCATTTGTATGGACCTGTAACCGTCAAATCAAAAAACCCTTATTTTTAGTGTAATTCTTGAGGGTTTATTGGTTGTAGCACTTCCACAACATTTTAGACTCTACCACCACCTTAGACACATTTATTTAGGCCCCAATATGCTTAGAAAACAAAGAAACTTCTGGTGTCTCAGAGATTTTTGCAAACCCTAGGGTAAAAACTCTATTTTCAAGTGAAAAAAAAACACCATTTTTAGACCTTTAACTCTTAGTTTTATTTCAAAACCCAGTTCTCCATGCCTTCCACTCTTGAAATATCATTTCCTAATCCCTACCAACTCATCCCACCAATTCACATTAGCACACAATAGGTGGGATGAGATTCAAGCCATTAAAATTGCAAAACTCTTATTCCCTTGTTCAGGAACCCGTCTAAAGAAAGTCTAAGTTTTGAGGCACAAAATAAATAAAGAAACCCTCTATTAAGAAGTTAGAATAAATTAGAGACATGTAATAATGTTTCTACATAAATTTTTGAAACAAAAATGCTTGAATGGCTTGTGCACAGGCAGAAAACACAAGAAAAACAGTAAAATATGAACTGAGCAATTGAAACTTTATTGATTCAAAGAAAAAAACTCCTTCAACCAAACCTATCTCGAGCCCTTGAAGGCCTTAAGTACATTTCTATTCCTTGGAATCCAACTCCCAATTCATTTAACCACCAATATTAACTGACTTTTGAAACCTTAATGACCGTTGAAGGCCAAAATACAAACATTTTTCACATTAATATGACTCATAATGAAATGTTGCACTTTTCCACTTCTAACTTTACTAAGACCTCACTTAATGGCTTGAAATAGCATCATTACATGTTCAAAACACTGTTCTTGCTTGTCCCTAAATAAATTTACTAATTTTTCCTTCAAAGGCTACAAAGCAACAACTAGGACAAGTTGGGATCTCCATGTTTTTTTGACCCTAAAACCTAAAAACTCCTCCTAATACATGACCATTAGGACTATTAGATCTCATTAAAGACAAAAACTCAAAATATTAACACTTTAATCATTGAAATGATCCACAATGATATTGTGGTGTAGGTGCTCCTGCACCAAAAATGGTAGTTACAACTTTCTAATGTCAATGAAACATGGGGGCAACAAGATTTAAAGTTGGCTCAAGCTTGTCCAGGTCCTAATAGACATTTTTGATGAATTTATAGGGTGTGGAAAGGTTGGAAACATTGATTTCCTTAAAAAATTCATGAAAGTTGCTAAAAATGAAGTTGCACCCAAGTTGAATTTGAGGAGCAAAAGTTGCAAGCCACTATAATTTATTATATATAAATGGGAGATATTACAAAACCTGGTTCAAACGAGCATACCGAAAAGAAAGAACCAGGAAGAAAACCTTCGGTTGTAGCTCAATTAAGTACAAAAGTAGACCCCTTTACAAAACCTATCAATTTCCAAAATAAAAACCCCTTTACATTTTAAACATACCGTTTATACAATGCCAGAAATTTGACCCATATTTCAAAAAACATCACTGGGTATAGATTATGCCCATACACAATTATGACCGTTTTACATTGTTTCCAATTTGAGAATTCAAATTTTACAAAATTTTCCTATTAGAGGCATTCAGGGTACAATCTTCAACAATAGTAGTATGTTTACGTTCTGTACTGACAAGCACCTGTACAAACCATCAAGGTAGCTTAGAATAACCAATCTATATTATTCTAAATGACACAAAATATGATGAGATGGTAATGCAAACTATAAAAAACACTTAGAATAATCAATCTCTATTGTTGTAGTTTGTTGCATACCTCTCTGAAAGGATCAAAGCTAGCTATTGTTGCAGCAAGTCCATGATCAATCCTGCCAGGAATATTGCAAAAGTGGGAAAATGAGAAATCTATATTGTCACAATAGAAAAGATGCTTAGACTAACAAATCTATATTAATCTAAACAACTTGAATGGTGATGAATTAGTGATGAAAACTATAAAATATGCTTAGAATAACCAATCTATATTGTTGTAATCTATTGCATACCTCTCTGAAAGGATCAAAGCTGGCTATTATTGCAACAGGTCCATGATCAATTGTTCCAAGAATATCATAAAAGTGGGAAAATGAGAAATCTATATTGTCACAATAGAAAAGATGCTTAGACTAACATATCTATATTAATCTAAACAACCTAAATGATGATGAGTTGGTGATGCAAACTATAAAAGACACATACCTCTTCAAAAGGATCAGAGCTGGCTATTGTTGCAACAAGTTCATGATCAATCGTGCCAGGAATATCACAAAAGTGGGAAAATGAGAAATATATATTGTCACAATAGAAAAGATGCTTAGACTAACATATCTATATTAACCTAAACAACTTGAATGATGATGAATTAGTGATGCAAACTATAAAAGACATGTACCTCTTCGAAAGGATCAAAGTTGGCTATTGTTGCAGTAGGTCCATGATCAATCTTGCCAAAAATATTGCAAAAGTGCATACAAAATATCACTATTAAAGACACCTACATTGAAATAGTATATAAAATATCAGTATTAAATAAAGATCACTAATGAAATTAATCATAATGAACATAAGCATTCTACCTTCCATTCTTGAAAATTCTATTCAAGTGTGCCTGAAGGGTCATCTCTTTGCTTAAGAGTATCCAATATTGCTTCATGATCAACATTACTAAGTGTCCATAGTTGTTTTGTCTTTGGTTGGCATGATGCATCAACAACTTAACATTTGTTGCTATAACAAGGTGCGAATACATGAGAATGGTTTTGTGTTTCTCGTAGTCTTTAAATGCAGGTATGCCATTCTTTCTAATCATGTATGTTCACAACCAAGTTCCTACAACCACAACTGAACTTGTAGGATACACGAAACCATCATCATCTTCCATCGGTTGTGTTAGCTTATGCTTTACCCACACACATCAAGCCAACCAATAGTTTGATCTCTCTTCATTCCCCTGCGGTGCAACAACTGCAAAAATATGTCCTAGTTGTAGTAGATATGAAAGCAGGTCGTAATCAACTGAACTTTCCATTGTGTCATTTGTCATGGATATTGTTTGAGATAAAGGAGTTAGATATTGTGGTACCCATGTATCCACCCACTCACTTGACTCACATTGATCCCATTCGCACTGAATACAACTCTAACAAAAACAAGCCAACTCTCATGTCCAAATGGTCCATGTGCCTGCATCTGAGCTTCAAAATGAATGCATCTTTGAAGAATCTTTGATTGTATGAAAATCCAATCTGCCTCCCACTGTACCCTCCTCAATGAACCAAAAGAATATGTGCATTGTTGAATCAAGTGTCCCTCCTTGTGACAATGTTAAACTACACCAATCAACTATAGAACGTGCATTGCTGAATTTTTCTCCTAAAATCTTCAATTTCTCCTTAACTAGAGCTCTCTTTATGCATGCACCTACTCCATTATGCTCCCCTTTCACATGTCCAACTTCAAAAAAAACTCCAAATATGAGGTAGACCCCTCTCTACATGCATTCTACTCAACCAATAAAACATACGAGCCTTCTTGAATTGACCTATGCAATTATTTGACCAAATTAGATGTCAGCCCAATGCTATATCATGCTCCTGCAAGAACTAAAAAAAATTCTCGAAACAATGTTGGACATACTCAGATGAGTGAGATCTATCATCACTCATATAAAAATGATACTCTTTGATTATCTTTTGATCCTCCTCTATACTATCAGGTGCATGTCTAAATGTTATGTGGACAAAAATAGCAATCTGAATGGAATTGTAATACTGAGATTGTACCTCATTTTGTGGTTGCAATGTACAGTTTTTTGCAAAATCAACCACTGATATAATAGTGCCAATCGGAAAAGAGTCCTTACACATCCTAAATTTTTGATCCAACCACTAAGACCTATGAATATGCCTTGCATACTTGTAGAAAATATTGTCTTTAAAATCTAAAATAAAATCAACAACACTGCATTATTTTGTAACCAACTCACATCTAGAACCTTCACCTCCACTTTGCAAAGTATATTTTACTATCTCATATCTCTTTTTCTCAACAAGCTTCTTTCCAAATTCATGTTCAGAATTCTCATGAAAACATTGAACAAAATTTGACAAGCCACCACATTGTGAGCACTTTGCATTTAAACAATCATTTCTATAGAAAAATCAACCATCATCTCTAGAACATAAAAATAGATCTAGCAAGTCCCTTGATGATTTCGGAAGATGCATTGCACCACACTCCTGCAACAATTCATTAGTATGCAAAGTAGAATGGATATATCATAATAGCTCATGGTACATTGAAAACTCCACATGGTATTTGCAACAACAAGTATTACAAATTTTAAGAGGCACACAATAAAATGGATTCAAAACCTCAAAAGTCCTTTGCGATATTTCCATATTTTTTATGTGTTTCAATAAAAATTTTGAACAACATTGTTTGGCTTGATTTCAAGAAATGTTTAGGATGTGGTGTACGGTCTCAATTGCCAATTCTTAACTTTAAAACATCCTTTGCATTGGGTGATACTCTAGAGTTATCATGCCAAATTTTTTGAATTACCTACTTTACATTATCGGTTAGCTTCTTATCAACATGTGGAAGCCTCTCAGCAAAAGCCCATGTATCATTTTGAAGAGGATCATCTATTCTTTCTCTTCTTGCAAGTGCTCTATCCAAATTTTTATGATTTATGTCAAAATCCGTACAAGTTTGTCTCATAAAGTGAGCCTTTTTCAATTGATGTCTTACTAGGGCAGTTGTAATGACTCTTCAAGTAGCTCTCTTATCCTTTTCCTTGTTATTTTTTCCAATAGACTTGAGAGCATTAAAAATATTTTTGACAATAATAGAATTTTTTTCAGTCTTCTTGTTCACACGAATCTTCAATTTGGCTAGCAAAGGTCTCATCTTTTGCATCTTTAGCAATTGTACAAAAAGTTGGTATTGCTCGGTCAATGTCTTATCACTAAAATATTGGTTGAAAAGTATTCTAGCCCACAATCGAATAGTTTGTGTTTACCTCTTGCCTTAAAAATTGTTTATAATGTTCTCATCAAATTCAAGTAACCATTTAGGGCTTCTTGAAGGTCTTGAAATTAGAATATGTCTTTCTTCCATACAAGGTTCTTCATTTCTCATGTAATTTGGTGAAACAAAATTTACACTTGTTTCAATATTATGTTCAAAATCTTCATTTCCAACATTTTCAATATCAATTTGAATAATTTCATTCCCAATTTCAATATCATGTTCAACATCTTCAAATCCAACATTTCCACCTTGAACATTTTCATTATCAATTTCAATATTTTCATTCCCAATTTCAATATCATGTTCAACATCTTCAAATCCAACATTTTCACCTTGAACATTTTCATTATCAATTTCAATAATTTCATTCCCAATTTGAATATCATGTTCAACATATTCAATTCCAACATTTTCACCTTGAACATCTTCAATTTCCTCTTTACTTGAAAGACCATAGGGGTTAGGTTCACCAATATTTAACATACCTTGTCTTCTCTTCCTATGACTTTCTCTATATCTTTGTCTATATGCTTCAACTTCTTCTTTTGTAAGCTTTATTTTATGTTTTTCCTTCCGAAAACTGTTGCTCCCCATTATACCTCATAAAAGATGCTAAAAAATCATTTCTTATGACAAATTTTAGTAGAAGATGCTCTAAAAAGTTTATCTTTGTCTCTTCTTGTCTGAAATCGCGTGTGTCGCCTGCAAACATAATGTAGGGTCCGTTGGAATGCACAAAACAGCCCACATGGGGCTTTTCTATGGCCCACAAATCCGATATCTGATTCATTTAAAAAAAATTAGGATGTTTTGTAATGGTATGATTTTAGTTCTACAAATAAGATATCCGATTTGTGTACACATAAACCTAAGGGATAATGGTAGATGGTAGAGGGTTTAATGGTTAAAGGTTTAGGGTTTAGGGTATATGGTAGAGGGTTTAAGGGTTAAGGGTTTATGGTAGAGGATTATAAGGGTTTAGGGTTTCATGGTTAAGGGTTTAAGGGAGAGAGATAGGTGGAGTGAGTGTGAGAGAGTGACCTATGAGAGTGGGATAAGGTCGGAGAGGGTGGGAGAGTGGGATAGAGTAGGAGAGAGGGATCGAGAGGGAGGGAGAGAGTGGGAGAGAGTGGGAGAGGGTGGTAGAGAGTGGCAAAGAGGGAGGGAGAGAGTAGAAGAGTGGAAGAGATTGGGAGAGAGAGTGGGAGAGAGGGTGGGAGAGAGTGGGAGAGAGGGAGGGAGAAGCCGAGGAGAGAGTGGGGGAGGGTGGGAGAGAGGGGAGTAGAAGATGGGATAGAGAATGGGAGAGTGGGATGGGGTGTGAGAGAGTTGGAGAGAGTGGGAGAGGGAGGGAGTGGGGAGAGAATGGGAGAGAGTGCAAGAGAGTTGGAGAGGGAGGTGGGAGAGGGTGGGAGAGAGTGGGAGGAGAGGGTGGGATAGAGTGGGGAGAGTTGGAGAGAAGTGGGAGAGAGGGAGGGAGAGTGGGAGAGAGGGTGGGAGAGGAAATTAGGAGAGAGAGGTGGGAGAGGTTAGGATAGAGTGGGAGAGAGTTGGAGAGAGAGTGGGAGAGGGAGGGAGAGTGGGAGAGTGAGTGAGATGGAGTGAGTGAGTGAGAGAAAAAGATGGAGTGAGTGAGTGAGTGAGTGAGTGAGAGGACCCTAAGAGAGGGAGAGGGGTAGGATGGAAAGAGACTTTGAGAGAGAGAGAGAGGGAGGTAGGAGAGATAGAGGAGGGAGGGTTAAGGGTAGAGGTATATAGTTTAAGGAGTTTAGGGTAGAGGGTGGAGAGAGGGATAAAGGGAGTAAGTGAGAGAAAGACCTAAGAGAGGGGGAAGGGGGAGGAGGGAGAGACTTGAGATAGAGTGAGTGAGTGAGTGAGAGAGACCTGAGAGAGAGAGTGGTGCTAGGAGAGA